>PJEM01009930.1:0-66698 GCA_004023845.1 Helogale parvula | reverse complement strand
TAATGAAGTCCCTCCGGCTCCTAAAGAGTCCTCAGCCAGTGAGGGCGCTGATCAGAGAATGAGGTTTGTTTCTTCTCAGTTTTAGACCAGACGCTATCTCCTTTTCGTTGGTCATTTAATGACACACATAAGCTGTTTTTTCTGCAATTGGCCAGCCAGACTGATGCAATTGTAGTTTACTTCTAAGCAATGTTTTATTTCTCTTTGTTTATTTTAAACTGATTACATAATCTTTTTTTCTTTTCTCAACCTGTCATGGTTGTTTTCTTTAATTCTTCCTAATTATCTTTAGCCCAGCAGAATTAATTAACTCCTATGGGTCTGAAATCTTATGGTTAGGTCAGATTTCCAATACAAGTTTGTCGGGGTGTCATTTTTTCAGAACTAAATTTCGGGTAGGTATGCAAACTCAGCACGTGTTTTATAATTTTGAGTTTGTTTCCTCTCTGCTTCTTCCTTCTGGAGTGACATTATCTTTTGTCTCTAGTTCTGTCGAAGATGACTCGGATACAAAAAGGCTTTCCAAAGAGGAAAAGGGTAGGTCACTGGGGCGACACTGGTCCCTGGGAGCATGTTGGGCCCTGGCCCCAGCAGGGTACGGGTTCTGGTTCATTGCACACCGCGTTTCTTTCCCAGATGTGCCTTTGAGCCTTTCACGAAGCCTTCCTCCACTCCTCTGCTGTTCGTTCTGCAGCTTCTGGGTTCTAGGGAGCAGGCCAGGTCCGAAGAGTTAACCTGTCGATTGGAAGCAGAGACTTGTTTTCGCGGGAGCGCTTTTAGCTCATTGATCCTGACTAACTCTCTGACTTGCAGGTTCCTTAGCCTCATTGATACTTGTAAATGGGGAAGCGTGTTCTGGTTTCCAGTGTCCTGGGGTTATCTGATACTTCAGATTTATCAGCACCTCCGCTCTCTATTAAAATCAGTAATAGAGAAGACATTTTGTTGGTTCAGGTTTCTTCTTAGCAGTCTAGAAAAAATACAGATGAGACATAGGTGGGGGGGACGTGACAAGAAGGAGAAGCCTCTGGATTGGGTTCATCCTGATAGCAGCCGGCTCATGTCCAGAAGCCACCCCACCATGCTGCCTAGTGCCATGTGGTGTCTTTCTGAGTGAACCAACCTGCCATGTGCCTAATAGCCCCTGGCTCACTGTTGTTAAAGTGGCGTTGCTGGGGCGCCTGGGGGGCTCAGTCGGTTAAGCTTGCAGCTTCAGCTCAGGTCGTGCTCTCACGGTTCGTGGGTTCAAGCCATGTGTCAGGCATGGTGCTGACAGCCGGGAACCTGCTTTGGATTCTGTCTCCCTCTCTCTCTGCCCCTCCCCTACTTGCTCTCTCTCTCTCTCTCTCTCTCTCAAAAATAAAAACATTAAAAAAACCCAACAACTTGGCATTGCTCACCACTCGGGTGGGCCTGCTGTGCAGTGTGCAGGGTTGTGTGAGGACGGGGCAAGCCCTCCTGCCTTAGCTGGCCTGGGTTGTGCTGGCATCTGGGAGACGTGGGAAAGTGTCTGCTTTGGAATGACCTCAGTCTTTGAGGATCTTGTGAATGTGGTGGTTTTGACCAGACTTTTCTTTTGAAATAGGTCGTAGCAGTTGTGGTAGAAATTTCTGGGTTAGTGGACTCTCTTCTACCACCAGAGCTACAGATTTGAAGAATCTTTTCAGCAAATATGGGAAGGTAAGACCAGGGGGTCATCTGGAGGAGAGAAAGTGTTTTTAAGCCGATGTAGTATGGCCTTCACATGCCGATTATTATCCCGTCTCAGTGACTGCTTTGAACGACACTGTGCTCTTCTTTCAGCTCATGTTTGCTCATGGCCTGTGGAGGGTCTGTCCTTCCACGGCTAGAGGTGAGGGGGGTGGAATCTCCGGAGCCCACGCCTGCGTAGTACTTTTTTCTCCCTTTTCCCGGCCCCATTACCACCATTTAGATTTTAAAGGATTTTCTAAATCCATTTCTGTGGTATTGACTCTTCAACTTAAGGGATGGTGGCAAAGGGCAGGCTGGGGAGATGCCGTCAGCACCCCTGTGAGATGGTGGTGATTGTAGGATGTGAGTTAGGCTGTAGCGGGGGTTGTAAGCCGGGCCTTCAGGGTCAGACCGGTCTGGGCTGCTGTGGGCCCAGCTCTACTGCTCACAGTCATGTGGCCAGGGGTGCGTCACTTCCCCTGTGCGGGCTCCTTTGCACTGGAGGACCCTCAGAGGTGCTGGCTCCTTGAGATGGTGTGTGTAGCTGTCGGTGCCCCTGCCGTGACCCTCAGCCCACCTGCTCTCTCCCGCAGCCGGGGCAGCTCTGGCCACCTGGCCTCTGCCCGCCTTTCCTCCCTGCTCAGCCCCAGAACCGTGGTGGCGACGGATGGATGCACCCCCACCCCCACTCCAGGCCTGTCGCAGTTCCGCGTCTGATTAGAGTGCCCGCGTTAGCTCTCTTCCCTTCTCTCTTTCTCCGCCTCCCCACATGCTTTCTAGAGTCACCTCCCAAAGAAACTGCTGTATCCAGGGCTCTTTGCTCCGAGCAACTTCGGGGGCAAGCCAAAGTGAGACTTTTTACAGGCCTCTGTGTACAGTAAGGGTTCAACAGCTTATAGCAGAGAAAACCAATAGTGTCTACTTTGGTTATTGACGTCTGAGATCTAAAACAAGTGAAATTAAATACGACAAGGTTGTAGAGATAAGTAGTGATTCCCTGGGCCTCGGTGATGCAGGGTGGGCCCCTTTCATATCCCACCGTGGTCCAGATGGGTGCTCTCAGCAGGGACATGGCACCTTGGAGCCCGCTGTGTCTTGGGTTCATTGTAGGCCTATTGTCCTTGAGTAGGGGACGGCCCCTCTGATACTCCCCGAGTGCCCGTGTGGCCACTGCGGGTGAATGCTGCTTCCGTGGGGCCCCCCTGAGCCGGGGGCCTCCCTCCAGCTTGCCAGGACCACTGGGAGGAGGAAGCAGCGTGCAGAGATGTGCCTCTGGTACCAAAACCTCTCATACTGAACTTGGTCATTGCTCGGGGGAGGGTGGGGGGTAGGGTCCTGTGTCAGTCTCCACGTGCACATCTGTCCTCCTGCTTCACTGCGCACACGGCCATCGGAATCCCGGCTGGGGTCTGTCCCCAGAGGGAACGCCGGAGGTGGGGCAGCTCTGCACAGTAATCGCAGTGAGATCGTGGCATCGTCCTTCCTAGTTGTCATGTGCCACTTGTCAGGCACCAGGTGACAGGGCGTCCCCCACCGTCCTCCTCCCAGGGCGGGTGCCAGGACTCGAGCGTTAGAGGAAAGCAGCGTGAGTGGTGATGCCCTGCGCATTTCACATGGTGTGTTGGGGTCTGTGAGCGAGAGCTTCGTGTCTGAGCCCTGTTCGTGTGCTTTCCTTTGAGGTGGTGGGCGCTAAGGTTGTGACAAATGCCCGGAGTCCCGGAGCTCGCTGCTATGGCTTTGTTACAATGTCCACAGCAGAAGAGGCCACAAAATGCATTAACCACCTGCACAAAACAGAGCTCCATGGGAAGATGATCTCCGTGGAAAAAGTAAGTGGTGATTTTCTTACCGGGATGTGACCCTTTTAGGAAATGAGGTAATACTTGGCACTTGATTCTTTTTTTCAGGCGAAAAATGAACCTACTGGGAAGAAAACTTCTGAGAAGAGAGAGGGTGAGGGGAAGAAGGAGAAGTCCAGCACCAGCGACAGGTACTGCTCTTCTCCGAGGTTGGAGCTCTGGCCAACGTGGTCCTTTGTACATGTCGCATCCTGCACGTTCTCCACGCAGGGAGACCGCAGGGCCTCCCACCCCTTTAGTTTTCATGTTTCATGAGGAGTTTCACCTTCAGTAGCTCTCTGAGGGTTCCTTCCTTCAGCCCCTCTTCCGGGGGTGCTTGGGCAGAGCACGGCTCCCCTCGTGGGGCCTTGTCCCGCTGATGGCAGCCCCGGCAGCCTCCTGGTCACGTGGTGCTCACGGCAAGAGTCTCCTCATGGCTGCTCTGCTTCCTAAGCATTGAGTCTAACCTGTGTCTCTGTTCTGGGACGTTATATACAGATCTGCGAACCTTAAGAGGGAAGATAAAGCTGATAGGAAAGAGGACGTTAAGAAGGGCGAAGACGGAAGTGGAGAAAAGAGTAAAGATCAAGACGATCAGAAACCTGGCCCGTCAGAGCGGTCTCGAACCACAAAATCAGGTATTACCACTGGAGATGATGTCACCTTGTGCTCTGTTCCTGGCTGGTGTGGTTTTTGTGTGTTTTTTGTTTCTTACCTTACAGGACTCCTTTCTTCCTGTAGGAAGTCGAGGAACCGAGCGGACCGTGGTGATGGACAAGTCTAAAGGGGTGCCTGTTATTAGTGTCAAGACCTCAGGATCCAAAGAGAGAGTGAGTACTAATTTTCTAATTAGGGTTTTTAGTGCTGTTTTTTTACCACTTCTATTTTAAAATTTTTTCATTCTTAAAGTTTACTTATTTTTGAGAGAGAGCAGGGGAGGGGCAGAGAGAGAATCCCAAGCATGCTCCATCCTGTCAGCACAGAGCCTGACACAGGGCTCGAACTCCCAAAACATGAGATCATGACCTGAGGTATAATCAGGAATCTGACGCAGAACGGACTGATACACCCAGTTGCCTCAAAAAACAGAAAGAGTTTTAACAGCTTTTGTTTCTACGTAACTTTGTTCTGATGAGAATTTTTGTTTTCTTATTACCGAAAGCTAATTTTAAAATTCAAATGTGAAGGCTCCATAGCTTTAGGATTAGAGCATTATCTTGTAAAATTAAAATATGGGACTAGTTGCCTTTTTTTGTTTTCCTCAATCTGCATGTAGCTGTCCATTTTCATTGTCTCCCTTGCAAGTTTCGGCAGCTCTCCATCACATGTTCTGAAGCTCCTGTGTAACCCAGCTGGTGTTCCATGCCTCTAAGTTGGGTCTCCACTTTGGCTCAGTCCCGTGTTCTTTCTCATCGCAGATGCTCCAGAGAACACGGTTCACGAAGTACCTGTCTTAGGTTCTCACCATTTCCCTGTGCCTGCTGTGTGGGCTTAGGCAGCTGCCATGACCCCAACTTCAATTTTTGGATCTTGCAACATGGGTAGATATGGGGCCAGAGTCCTCCAGACCACTCTCCTTGAGCAGTTCACCCTAAGGACCACTGGGCTTGGCCTGTGATGGTCCTCACAGCTATGACCGGCTACAGCGGTGTGGTAAGGGCACAGAGCCCGGCCATGGGGGAAAGACACAGGCAGAGTCCGCAGGGGACTCCTGTGCTGTCCCCTTCGAGTGGCCGATGCTCCTGCCGGGCCAGCCTGATAACAGCCTGGGGCGCTGGTTATATAGGCCTTCTGCCCGACACGAGCCAAACTTGTAAGAGGAAAGCAGGCATTGAGCGGAAACCACAGTGGGCACCCCTACCAGGGAACTGCCAACTAGAGGCACTCTGAGCGCCAGGCAAGTTAGACCCAGCAGAAGAGGAGACCTAAACAGATTACTGTGCTGGTGCAGAAATGAGAAAAAGAGGCCACATGTGGGTGGCACCAGTGAGAAAGTGAAAGTTAACGACTCTACTAATGCAAGTGGTACATTTGGTACAAGTTTGAGTGATAATGTGGTGGTGGCTGTAAGAGGGAATAAGAATAACAGGATTAATAGTTTTAATTAAATGATTGCAATATATTAAAAAAAAAAAAGATGGCAAACCGTTTTAGCTACCGCAGGCCAGTGTTTCCGTTCTGGAAACTTTGAGTGGGCTTCAGTTTGGAAATGTCATAATACTTGTGATCTCGTTTACATTTATTTGATGTAAAATGGGTGGGAAATGGCAAAATGGAAGTATGAGTTCCAGGGCTAAGATGAGTAGATCTTGTAAAAATAATGCAGCCACACAAATCAGGAATCCTCCGCTCTACCAGAGGTAGCTGTGGTGGGGCGCGCTCTGCGTGTGTAATTCGGAAGGAAGAGAACAAGAGTAGAGTTAAGGGTTAAGAGTTTATTTTGGATGCAAAAGGCCAAGTATTGAAAAAATTGGTCTGGGGGGCCTGGGTGCCTGAGTCAGTTGAGCATCCGACTCTTGGTTTCAGCTCAGGTCATGATCTCACCGTTTGTGGAGTTGAGCCCCTATTTGGGATTCTCTCTCTCCCTCTTTCTCTGCCCCTCTCCTGCTTGTCTCTTGCAGTCCGTCTTTCTTAAAATAAGTGAATAATGTTTTTAAAAATTGGTTTTCAGCATATGAAAAGTTTTAGGGGTGTCGTAGCTTCCATTTTGAGCCTGGTGAAAGTTCTCACTGGATCGTACTTCGGCGTGGTGAGGAGGTTTTGATTTTTAAGCACGTCCAGGAAAACATGAGTTTCTTAGGAGGGAGCACCCTGCTTTAACTGGCTGTTCCATTACACATCAGCGTTCTTTTCCGACCTTCGAGTCGGACGCCTACATGTGGGCTCCCCTGACCCTTCCTGCCGTCATTTCCGCCTTAACTTCCGGGTGTTTTTGGTGAACCAGGTTTCTAAGAGCCAGGACCGCAAATCGGCCAGCAGAGAGAAGCGGCCCGTTGTGTCCTTTGATAGAGTCAGAGAGCCCCGGAAGTCGAGAGACTCCGAGTCCCGGAGGTGAGTCCGCGCCCAGCAGTGTTCCTGGTCTGCTTCTGTCTCCACTAGTCAGAACCATGTCGTGGGGGCGTATTTTCAGACCCCCCGTGGGCGGAATGTTGCTTTAAACCTAGTTGCTGCTCTGGCTGTCAGTAGACTTTCTGTGCCCTGCCATTCATCCTGTGGCTATTTTCAAATGATCTTCTCATGCAGATAGGCCCGTCTCTTCTTGACGATTCTGGAAGGTAACGGCGGGGAGTTGGGATGCTTTCCTCCTGCAGTAGTGCTGGTTAACATGCCCAGTGTGGCCCCAGAGCAGTGGGAAGGGAGGGAAACAGTGGGACGTACGCAGGGAGAGAGCGGAGAGGTTTCTGTCCTTAAAACAGCCACAGAAAATGTCTCCAGAAATTTACAAAACTAAACACGAGCAGGACTGAGCACACTGAATGACAGTCTTTCCTATCAAGACACAGTTCTTAAACTAGTTTAAAAAATAAACAGCGTTCATAACATCGATGGAGTAAGAACGAGGAGCGGGGGCAAGGCACGGTCTTCTTGGTGCCCGCGAACAGCTTCCTGCTGCCAGGGGACAGGCGCCGGACAAAGGGCCCTTGTGAGGAAATAACTGGCACGTCGTGTCCCGGAGCTGGCCCGCTTCCTGTGTCAGTAGTGTCGTTTCTCACTCGGGACCAACGGATGGGTTCTCCCCAGAATGGCTTCAGGTCACCTGGCTATTCCTTTGGTCAGCCCTTTGGGTCTGCGGCTCACGCCAGCCGGTGGCGGAACACAGACGTGAAGGCTGACGACACCCACGCACGGAGAAGTGGGCGTGTTCAGGGCTTGACTAAGGGAAACTGTAACTTCCATGATGAAAGGCCCGTGAGGGTGGAGACAGACGTGGTCTGAGGTAAATGTCGGGAGGCAGAAAGCACCTGGTAGGGACATGGACAGCAGCGAGTTGACCGAAGGGACAGGTCAGGGACACAGGACACAGGGCGAGGGGTAGCTTCTCTAGGGCACTGGGAGCACGTGTGGAAAGAACAGCGAGCCCAGTTTTTGCATCTGCCGGTTTAGTTGGGTGCACCCTTCGCCTTGGGGTGTGGGGACGGGAGCGCGGCCCCTGGAGAGGGATCCCACGGAGGCCCATGCGGCCGAGCTAGTGCCCCAGACCTGCCCTGGAGGCCCTTGTGTGTGAGCCTCCCGTTTTTGTGAGGCCGTGAACATTTGGAGACCATCAGAAGGTCTGCCTCTGGGTGCTGCCTGTCTAAACCATGGCCTCCGCTCCATGGACCCCTTCCTGAACGCTTGCCCTCGATCTGTAAAGGTGGATGTGAGAGGGCCCGGGACGTGTCACATTCACCAAGGGGGCGGTAGCCATTCTTGTCCCAAACCCGGCAACGTGCAGGGAGAGTGTGCGTTTCTGCAGGTGTAAGCATGTGTCTGTAAATGCATAGCAAAGGGTGGAGAGGGGACAGTGTGGCAGCTGTCTTCTGTGTCGGGTACAGAGACTGACAAGACACGCTGGGCGCAGTTGGTGCCCCTTGGGCAGGGCAAGGGGGTGCGACACCGCCTCACCGGCACTGTCGTCAGGGCTGCTGCAGTTCTAGTACATTCGCCTTGTTCCATGGGGGCTGACGGAAGCCCTTATAGGGAGGAAGGGTCTTAACAGACTGGATTTCCTGTGAAAAATGTGTTCTGTTTCTTTTTTTTCTTTTAAATTTTTTTTTAGCATTTATTTATTTTTGAGAGACAGAGACAGATCATGAGCAGGGGAGGGGCAGAGAGAGAGGGACACGCAGAATCAGAAGCAGGCTCCAGGCTCTGCGCTGTCAGCTCAGAGCGCAACGCTGGGCTTAAACCTATGAACTGTGAGATCATGACCTGAGCCGAAGTCGGACGCCTAACTGACTGAGCCCCCCAGGCGCCCCTGTTTATTTTTAACGGACCATTTCATGGCATCAGATGTTGATCCGCAGAAAAGGTTTCAGGAAATGAGGTTCAGCCCCAGTCCCAGCGGAGCCCCTACGGCCCGCGCCCCTCTGGTTTCCGGCGGGGGTCGTGGCGGGGCCCCTGCAGCAGCTGCTGTCCCGCAGGGTGCGTGAGCGCAGCGAGTGGGAGCAGCGCATGCAGGCGCAGTGGGAGCGCGAGGAGCGCGAGCGGCTGGAGATCGCCCGCGAGCGGCTGGCCTTCCACCGGCACCGGCTGGAGCGCGAGCGCATGGAGCGCGAGCGGCTGGAGCGCGAGCGCATGCACGTGGAGCACGAGCGGCGGCGCGAGCAGGAGCGCATCCACCGCGAGCGCGAGGAGCTGCGGCGGCAGCAGGAGCTGCGCTACGAGCAGGAGCGGCGGCCCGCCGTGCGGAGGCCCTACGACGTGGACGGCCGGTGAGCCTGGTGGCCTGTGGCCTTTAGAACCGGGTTACGGTCCCCCAGATCCTGCTGCTGGGAGAGTTTTATTTCAAAGGAGGCAGTCATACGTGCTCCGACCCCATTTGATGTCCTGTTGGTCGTCTGGCCCCTGAGCTGGTTAGGGGTCGGGGGGGGCGGGGGGTGGTCGGGGAGAGCCGTGCGCCTGAGAAAGCCTCAGGTTCAAGTCCTAGTACAGAGCCCTGAGGAAGGAGTTCAGGCCCAGAGCCACATGTGAGTCAGGTGCTGAGCAGGTGACCTGAGACCGAAGACCCCTTATTCAGGCCCCCGCGTCGGCTTTGTCGTCGTAGCAGTGTGTTCTGGTTCATTCCAGTAATACTAGTTTTAATTCGTGGACATCCTCTGTGGCAAGTACTCCAACACTAGCCCAGCGGAAACCAGGCCTGACCTCAGTCCTTGCTGGTGGGAGCCCAGGGCCGTAGTCCCAGCACTGACCTGACGCACTGCCACTTGGGAAGAACCCATTTTTTAGTCCTCTCTGTCTCTCGCGTGGAGTAAGGAGGCCCTCGGGTAATATCTAGCAGGACTTCTTTTGAGGGCCTTCAAGCTGGTGTAGGATTTTTGATGCCTTTGTGCAAAATACTGCTGCTGGGAGTCCCTTATGGTCATAAATGTTTTGAAACAGTGTATTTCAAGTGCTTCTCAGTGTCCCCGTCTTTGCTGGGCCAAGTCCATGTTGGAGGAGAAGAGGTACTGCACTGAGGAGGGCTCAGGGTCATGGCTCTCGCTTTTTGTCCGGATGGATCGAGGCCGCGTCTGGTTCGCAGAGGTGACCTGCAGATGCACGTGTCCCCCGTGCCCTCCTGCTGGGAAAACCGAAGCTCTTCTCTTTAGGGCCAAGTGAGGCTTGTGGGACAGAACAGAAGGGGGTCCTTCAGTCAGGTCCCACGTCACCCTGCCAGCCCCTCTCCGCTCGTGTGGCAAAGCAGCTTTGCGGAGTGATGGGAGCCAGGGACAGCTTCAGGGTTCGGTTCACCGGCTCCACAAAGGTCATGAACTTGAAGGAGAAATTATGCTTACTTCTTTAATCCCCTTCCAGGCGAGATGATGCCTACTGGCCGGAAGCAAAGCGGGCCGCCCTGGACGAGCGCTACCATTCTGACTTCAGCCGCCAGGATCGTTTCCATGACTTTGACCACAGGGACCGGGGCCGCTACCCTGACCACTCCGTCGACAGGTCAGCCAGGCCCCCACTGACCCTGCCTGTTTGCACGAGTTCTCTTTCCCTCTTGGTCTGAGTGATGAAGAACTTGGGTTGGCCCTTCTAGGCTTTGAGTCCCTCAGGGTATGAATTACCTGGGTGCGGTTTAAGAAATGTTTTCTATTTGGGGGTGTCTCATCGACCTATCTTTCTGTTCTTATGTTGTCGTTTAAATTTCCTTTTTTAGGAGAGAAGGTTCAAGATCCATGATGGGAGAAAGAGAAGGACAGGTGAGTCAAACTCAGATTGCAGCCACAGTTTTTGCCGTGGGACCAGTTCTCTCTCCATGCTTTCCCCCTCCTCAGCTGAGGTGGAGAAAGAGTGAGTGGAGGCCTTGACCCCGAGGTTCTGTTCACTTCTGAGTAACAAAGAAGCTAAATGCCTTATCCGTACTAACTAACTAAGGCTGAAGAGCCTCGGGTGAGCCTGAGGGGCTCCGTCTGCAGGACCGACGTGTTAGAAAATGTGCTGCATTTTCCCCTTTTTTCTGTCTTAGGTTTAGATTAAGAACTTCCCCAATGAGTGCTGCCTCGTTAGTGGGTTTACTTGGAATATCTGGGGGCAGGGGAGGGATTTGGGAAGGTCATGGTCAAGGTGGCATGGGGCAGAATCGCTGTCCCATGAGTGTCCTTCCCCTGCCCAAGCACACCATTGTCTGCCCTCCTTCCTCACTCCCTGAGGCGTGGCGGCTCTGGCCACGTCCAGGGCGGCGTCTGCCACCTCCGGAGCAGTCCTCGCACGCTGCTTTTTCCTCTTTTCCTAGAGGTGACTGAGGAGCAGCTCAGTCTATACCCGCTCTTGGCGGTTCTCTTTGGTGAAGTAGGAGTCAGTTGTTAAATGTGGAGGCTCCAGAAGCGGAACCAGAGAGCAGTGCTCTGGTGCCAGCACTGTGCGGAGCGTGTCTGCCAGCTGCGAGTGAGGGCGCTCGCTGTCCCCTGCTCAGGGTGTCAGGACTACTGGGCTGGCAGCCGTGTCTATCCTGGGTGGCCCAGGTCCTCGCGAGCAGCTGCTAACCGCTGCCTGCTCAGTTCCGGCCCCTACTGGCCGGTGTTTTCTCTGTGCGCGCTGTCCTTGGTAACAATCCCGGTGCCGCGCTGGGTCCGGCGGTGACACGGGACACAGAGGAGGCGCCAGCACCGGCTCTCGGGGTCCTGCCGAGCCTTTGCCCTGGCCGGTTGGTGGGCAGAGGAGCGTGGCTGCCCCGTGGGAAACCGGGAGCAGCTCGAGACGGGCTTGGCGCTGCGTGTCCGTTCTGTGTCTTCGGAAGGCTATCGAGAAAAGATCGGTTTTTCTTTAATGTTTGCGTTTCCGAAGGGAAGCGGTCTGCGTCCTGAGCTGTAGTTTTGTTAAAAGCCGCCGTGTCGTGAAGGTTCTCTCGGGAAGTGTTGCTTCCGCGCCCTCATGCAAGCAGCTCTGGCTCCGCCCGCCCTACTTTCCTGGTCCCCATGCCTTTAGGTTTTCCGCCTGGAAGGAAGCGTGCCGTGTTCCATCCATGTTGTACCGTCGCGCAGCCCCCCCCCACACACACACTTTTGGGGAGGGAGGTGTCTGCACACACTCGGGGACGTGAGGCCCGTGGAGGCAGGTTGCGGGGCACACGTGGCCGGGGCTCCCCATGTAACGGGCTCCTGGCTTAGCGGGCACGGAAGAGCTCGGACACGGGCAGCCACAGGGCGGCCTCGTTACCGGGACCGCCTTCTAGTTTTTCTCACTTAGAATGTGATCTTGGAGGGAAAGACCACAGGGCTGCAGGTTGGGTTTGTGGAACCACGAGAGCAGTAGTAGAGGGAAACCGCCTCCCCAGCACCTGAGCGCCTGGGGCGGTCACCGCGGTCTCGGCCGGCAGCAGTGCAGGCTTCGGGGGAGGGACAGGTCATGGCCGTTCGTTCATTGGAAACAGCTTTGCCTAGAACGAGAGGCTCTCCCTTCCATCCTTCCTTCAGACGACGTGCCGACCGGGGCCAGGCAAGTGCTCTCCGCAGGCAGTGCCACGGGGTGGCCGGTGCTTGGCCTGGTGAGGCGCCGGGTCTGGGCGGAGCGGAGCGTGGAAAGGGTCCCCGGGGGCCATTTTGCTCTGGAGGTTCCGAGGGGCTAGAGCTCGGGGCCGCCGCCCCGCTGTCTGTTCCTGGCGCGGGGCGGCCGCTCGGCTCCTTTGGTGCCTGAAGTCTGTCTGTCGGGATGAGGGTGGCTCTCGGCCCTCAGTTTCTTTCTCCGGTCTTTGCAGTCTTCGGTTTTCCCCGGCATTCCGTGAGCAAACTGTCGTGCAAGCTAAGGTGGCCCTTGTGGCACACGACCACGTGTAGAGTGCTCACGACACTTACTGGCTTGTTGGCCCAAGGGCCTTGGGATCCAGGCTTGATGCTGAAAGCTTCCTTTTGGTCTGGCTCTCTCACGTCCAGCATTACCCCGAGCGCCACGGAGGACCAGAGCGCCATGGGCGGGACTCCCGTGACGGGTGGGGCTACGGCTCGGACAAGAGGATGAGCGAGGGCCGGGGGCTGCCTCCTCCGCCCAGGTTTGTGTCCCGTCCCCCCCCCCCCCCAGCCCCCAACACCCGCGGGGCCTGCATGCACGCCACTGGCGGGATTGGCGCGTCCTGTTGCGGCCCGCCGTGTCAGAGAGGAGTGCACGCCCCCAGCGCTCAGAGGGATGGGGGCCGGGCACACGGAATGCCACCCCCACCTTCCAGAACCCGTGATGCCCACTGTTCTGGAAGGTGCAGGAAGGGGGCAATCCAAATCAGAGGTGTCTTTTCCGAAGGGGCAGACGTGACTGGGGGGACCACAGCCGAAGAATAGAAGACGACCGAGCGTGGCAGGGCGCTGCTGACGGAGGCATGGTAGACAGGGACCACAAGAGGTGGCAAGGTGAGGACTGGCGCTCAGCCGGGGACGTGTCTGTCTTTGCGGAGAAGCACCTGGAAGGTTCAGGCTGCACCTGCTTTACACCCATCTCTGCTTGTCTCCCTGCTTCTCGAGGGCGGGGACAGCTGCTTCTGCTGTCCCCCTTTGGGGTTTTGCTTGTTACTGGCTGGATGGGGGGTGGGGGGTGGACAGACGCCACCTGGCACGGGAGAGTAGTGTGGGCACAGGTAACTCCTCTCGGCCACCACTTGGCGGGGACAGCGGGTGTGTGCGGTCCCTGTAACCACCAGGCCCTGAGGGGTCTGAGTGAACTGGGTGGCCCAGAAAGGGGACTGGAGTCGCGGGAGCCCTGTGTCGTGTCCTCTGCGGTCAGCGCGCAGAGGCGCTGTGTGACCAGCCTCTCTCGTCTTGCAGGCGGCGAAAGGAGTATGTCCGGGCACTCTGGGCCAGGTCACATGATGAACCGGGGAGGGATGTCAGGGTAAGCTGCTGGCTGCTCCTCCAGCTCTCCGCTCTCCCCTCTCCGCGGGGGTCGCCTGGGAGTGTGCGGGGGGGGGGGGGGGGGGGGGGGGGGGGGGGGGGGGGGGGGGGTCCGGGACACCCCACCGCCTTCCTGTCTGTGCTCGCCGGAGCGCGGCTCCCAGCACAGCACGGGGGCGAGCGTGGGGCGGGGCCCCCCGGGCTCCCGAACGACCCGGGAACTGTATGTGTCGCAGGCGCGGCAGCTTCGCCCCAGGCGGGGCCTCTCGGGGCCACGTGATCCCACGCGGCGGAATGCAGGGCGGCTTCGGAGGCCAGAACCGGGGGAGCCGCCCCAACGACACCCGCTTCACGCGCCGCTACTGAGTGCTGGGGCTCCTGTGTCTGTCCCGTGGCAACAAGAGTATGTTCTGTTAGGAGTTCTCTTAAACCGTGTACAATAATTTTTTTTATCTGCTGCCATATTGTAGCTCAATACAATGTGAATGTTTTTTGTGTTTTTTTTTTTTTGGTTTTTTTTGTAATAAACGTGTTTCTGTTCACATACCCTTTATTTAAAGCATCGTCTCTTTTTATTTCACCTCCTTTTGTAAGTGGAAAGTATACTTGGCAGTGCTTAGTCATGGCCTTTCCGTCACGGAAGGGGGACAGACGGGGGTGGCTTTAAAGGGACCGTTAGCGATTCCGGAAGCAGTTGGCTGGTGGCGCGTGCCTGCCATCTGCGGAGCCCGGGCCATTTGTCCCTCCTGCGGGGCCTCCGATGTACGCAGAGCTTTCTGCCCCCCGGCCCCTGCTCAGCGGGCCCTTGTGCCTTTTCTTTAATCTGGTAAAATACAGATCATGTGAAATTTACCGTTTTACCATTTTTAAGGAGCTAGTTCGGTGGCATGAGTGCACACACGCTGTTGTGCCACCGCCCTCGATCCGTAGATCCTTTCATCTTCCCGCAGCAAACCGTCACACACTCGCTCCCTGCACCCCCCAGCCCCCACCTTCTGCTCCGGTCCCTATGGCTCTGACCCCTAGGATCTCCTGAGTGGAGCTGCGTCCTGGGGGAGAAGCGAGAACACGGCGTGGGGCTGAGGCGTGCACCTGGCACCGCGCTGCCTCCCTGCGTGGTCCGCGGGCTCCCTTGCGGTGGCGCCTGGGTCTCGGGGGGCAGGGGTGTGGAGGGAGGTCCGGCCCACCCATCCAGGGGAGCAGTAGGGCGAGGGCGGCCCGCGCTGCTTGGTCTCTGGAAACCAACCACGCCCGGTTGCCCCTCTCTCTGGGCTCCCATCTCTGACGTCCCACGTGGGGCCGGCCCTGCCTGGGGGCTGGGGATGCACCAACCACTGTGGCAGCCTGGGCCCCTGTCCCCCCAGAACCCGCAGCTGGGGAGACCTGGGATGAAGCCCTCAGATTGTGGTGGGCCAGAGACGACCCCACGCCAGGCACAGACGGCACCTCACGTGGCAGAGGGCCTTGCAGACGGGATTCAGAGTAGGAGCCTGAGACAGAATTCCTGGGGTTATCCGGGTGGGCCCAGTGCCACCAGCAGGGTCCTCCCGGGGGAGCGGGGAGGCAGGGGAGCCGAGAAGACTGCACGGCTGGCTTTGAAGACAAAGGGGCCCTTGAGCCAAGGAGTGCAGTGGCTTCTAGAAGTTGGAAAAGGCAGGACGCGGATTACCCCCAGCGCGCCCCGTCCACACCTGCAGCTCAGCCCAGCGGACTACGGTTGTACTTCTGGCCTCCAGCTCTGCGATCTAATCCACCTGCATTGTTTCAAGTCCCTCGGTCTGTGCCCCTTTGTCACAGTGGACACGGGACTGATCCAAACTCCCAAGGCAGTGGTGGTGAGCTGGGAGGACTGTCCCCAGAGGGCCCACAGCTGGCCGCACCTGGAGACGCTTGCAGCTGTCGGGACCGAGGGGACAGGGCCAACTGGTATTTGGGGGGTGGAGGCCAGGGTACTGCTGTGACACCAAGGTGGGGAGACCCGGCCCCGAAGTGGGAAGAGCCAGGATGGGACACCCACAGGCCAGTCAGGAGGCCCTGACTCAGCCCAGGGGTGGGAAGAAGGGGCCAGGGGAGGCTTTCTGGAGGAAGCGAGTCTGAGCTGTAGGCAGGATGAGGAGGAATGAGGGGGAAGCGTGGCCTGGTGAAGGGGTGCAGGAGCCGCGGTGAAAACCGTGTCCTGGGGATGGAGGGGATGGAGTCTAGGCTCCAGGACAGGGCAGCAGGGAGCCACAGAAGGTTTCTGAGTAGGGTAGGGACATGATCAGACTTGGACATTGGGAAATGAAGATTGAGGATTAAAGGGGGGAGATGGGAAGACCAGGGAGGTGGTCTTGGCACGGTGACAGATAAAAGGGGACGGCGGGATGTGAGACTGCACTAGGGGATGCAGCGGTCCAGAGCGGCGCCCTAGTCTGCGGGCTGGGGGCTGAGTCCATGTGAGCAGGGGGCGAGTAGCCAGCTGCCCCCGGTCCAGGTTGTAGGCGGCGGGTACACACCAGAGCCTGTGTTTCAGGGTACGCCCCCCCCCCCAATCATGCCTTCCAGGCAAGCGGTGAAAGCTGGGGGCGGCAGGCAACGGGAAACAGAAACCTCTGGCTTGGGGAAGGCGAGGGCTGGCAAGGGGCCATCCCCACAGAGCTGCTGAGACCCCGGGGGGCTATGAGCAGCCTCAGCCGTGCCGGGGCTCCTGGGGGCAGGGGCGCCCCCGGGAGCTCCGGATCTCCCCCGTGAGATGACCCAGCCCTGCTTGCGCTGCGCTCATAACAGGTGCATCCATCTCCACCCGTTGCCTCCCTGCCCTGGGCCTCGCTGTGCAGCTGTGGGGCCGCCCAGGTGCTTCCTCAAGCCCCTCCTGCCTGCCTGGCCACCCCTAGGCCATCTCTGCCTTTCAGAGCCCCGCTTCGTGGCCCCCTCAAGCTGACACGGCTGCATCCGGCAGGGACGCGGTCGCTCCTGTGGCCAGCTCTACCCATGCCAGCCGGCGGAGAGGCTGCCTGACGCCCAGAACGCCACCGCCAGGCCCCTGGAGCTGCGGGTCGCAACCGCCTGGATGCAGGTGAGGGCCGCTGGACGGCCGAGCGCGTTCCCGGAGTGGCTCCTCATTAATGACCTGCCCTGGAAGGCTGGTTCCCTCCCCATGGCGGCTGGGAGTTGTTCGAGAGTGTAAGGATTGAGGGGGCCTGGGGGGCTCAGTCGGTTAAGCCCCTGACTTCGGCTCAGGTCTCACATGAGTTCAAGCCCCGCGTCGGGCTCTGTCGGCCTGACAGCTCAGAGCCTGCTTCCGATTCTGTCTCCCTCTCTCTCTACCCTTCCCCCTCTTGTGCTCTATCAAAAATAAATAAAACATTAAAAAATAAAAGACAAAAAAGCACGGCAGGGTGGTCCCAGCAGGCCTCTCCCCTTCCAGGTCCGACCTGCTCTGTACGAGGGTGGCAGGAGGTACCGGGAGGGTGGTGAGGACGCAAGGCCCAGCCTCATGTGTCCTGAGCACAGACCCTCCGGTTCTCAAAGGCTTTTTTTTTTTCTTTTTTTTGGAGAGAGTAGGGGTGGGGCAGTGAGAGAGATAGAGGGCGCATCCCAAGCAGGCTCCTGGCTGTCAGCACAGAGCCAGGCGTGGGGCTTGAACTCACGAACCACGAAATCATGACCTGAGCTAAAATCAAGAGTTGGAAGCTTAACCGAGAGTCATCATGGGGGTGAGGCGGCTACGGACCCCAGGCCCCGGGGAGGGTTCAAGCTGACTAGCCCGACCTGCTCCTACCCCTGCCGCGGCCCACGCAGGGTGGGGGGGAGGGGGCCCTGGGTGGCACGGGGCCTGCAGGTGCCCCACTGGCCGTGGGAGACCCACCCACCCTGCTCCTGGAAAGCAGAGTGCCAGGTTGCTTTGGGCTCTTGGCACCGGGCCAGGCCACCCACCTCCACCCCCTCCTCCCCACCCGTCCCGGGGACCTACGCCAGCTTCTCATCCCTGGAGAGCCTGCAAAATGTCGGGAAACTCTCGGGAAAGGGGGGTGGGGTGGGGGTCCCATGCCAGCTCCGGACACAGTTGCTCACCTGCTCCCCGCTCCAGGAGCAAGCAGCCTGGGCCCGTCTCCGGCTCCCACCCAAGCCCACCTCCTGTTGTCTGTCTGGGGCACAGATTGCCTCTGGCGCCATCCTGGTGGGACACCCTCGGGGCCGGGAGTGTTTCTGGGGCGCACCTGCTGGCCCCGCCCGGTGGGAAGAACAGTCCAGCCACAGGCAGCTGACTCAGTGAGGGGCAGGAAAGGCTTCCTGGCGGACCAGGGGACACTGGGAGGGCAGGACCTTTGTGGGCTGAGGAGCCCCCCTCCGCTGCCACAACTGTGCAGCCTGTGGTCCCTAGGAACCCCCAGACTTCGGGGAGAGGGTGGGACACGTGGGTGGAGAGCAGGACTAGCTCAGACTAGACCCAGTGGTCAGTGAGCTGAGCCAGATGGAGGGTGAGTGACCACAGGAGCGCCTGGCCACACAGCGATTAATTCTGCTCACTGCCAAGCCTCCACCTCCAGGACGCCCACCAGGGGCTCAGCCCTCCAGGAACTGAGACCCCAAGCTGGGCGGGCCACCAGCACTTCCTCAACCCATTCCTGGGCCCTGAGCACGGTCTATGGAGCACCGGGGCTAAGTGTCTGCTCCCAACCCCCCACACCAGGTTGGGGACTCAGCAGGCAGGGCCCACCCATGCCTCCGGTCAAGGTTGAGCTCTGAGGAGCCACGAGGCACCAGCAGCCTGGGTCCCTGTGCTCTGGCAGCAGCCGGCCACCCCAAGCCCGCAGGGCAAGCACAGGCGTCGGGAACACTTCCAAAGTCCTTTATTGGGCCAGCGAGGCCGGGAGCGGCCCTTGGAGTTGGGTCTCAGTCCCAGTCTGGAGTCTCCGGGTCTATGACATCCCTGGCCCTCTGGGGCAGGTGGCCGCCTCCGACGGGCTACTTGATCCGCTCCTTCAGGTATTCCCAGCCCTCCCTGGAGTACTCGCCCGCCTTGGTGGGGGCCGCCGACAGCGCCGACATCACCTTAATGATGCCTGTGGGGAGGGAGGGCCCGGTGCCTTCAGCCACAGGGCTTAGCCCCCCTTCCCCGTTCCCCCCGCAAGGCTCTTAGAGGCCGCAGTTCCAGCTCGGTCAGCTCCACACAGGGAAACTGAGGCAGAGATGGGGCAGCGCCTCGCCTTGTCTGAGATCATACGACGAGCTCCGGAGTGACCTCCACGGAGGCGCCATTGCGCTCCCGCCTCCCTGAAGTCTCCACCCCTTTTCCTCTCTCAGATCCCTGGGGGGTGCACAGAGCAGGAAGGGGAACAATGGAAGGAATGGCCAGGAAATGGGGGTAGGGGGTGCTGACTGGGGTACCAGGGGCCGCCACCCCCAAGCACAGGGACCAGGGCCTACCTGAATTCCAGGAGTCACGGACGTGGAAGTTAAACTTTGGAAGGGCTGGGAGCTGGGAAGAGAGGGGGGGAAGGGGGCAGGTGAAAAGGGAAGGGGCCCAGGAGCCCCAGCCCCCTCCAGAGGCAGGGGAGAGCAGCCCCCAGCTCACTGCAGGTGACACCAAGCAGCAGTCACCAAAAGCCACCTCAGACCTGACACCTCCCTGCCTCCCCCCCACCCCCCACGTCTTAGCCTCACTCCCAGCCCCTGGGTACCTGGGGCATCTTCAGACCCGTCTGCTCACACACGTACTGGCTGAACTGGTACAGGGCTGGGGGCACTACCTCCTCGGCCTTCTGAAGGACAGCCTGGCTCTTGTCACTTGGCCCCAGCAGCTCCTGGTCATACACCAGGTAGACGGCACCCCCAGCCACGCTGCCCTTGATGAGGAACCTGCACGCAGGGAAGGGAAGGACAGCAGCTCAGCTGCTCATAGGACACCAGTGGCCACCCTCGGGGCTCCAGGCCCACTTGGGGGAGAAGCTGGACTCCCGGGGCCATCACGTCCTCATAGCGACATACGTGAAGCCAGGCTGCATACGGCACTTTGGCCCAGAGGCGAGCCTGACGCCGACTATGCCTACTGAGTGTTGTACTCAATTTCCGCGGCAAACCGGAACTACTCGGTCCCATTTAACTGGTAAACTAAGTCCCGGAGAGGAACTGCGGGGCACTCGTGATCCCGCACAGAGCAGGGGACAGTGAAGACTTAAGACATTTGACTTTCTGCCTTCCAGCCCCGGGAGGCACGACCTGAGAGCAACCTTCGAGGGGCTTCCAAGTGGCCCCGGTCGCTTCTCGTCTGTCATCCGTCGTTCTGGGCACGCATTAACTTCCTGAAACAGCGCGTGCGGCATTCCCACCTTACAGAGGAGGCAACTGAGGCTCCGAGGGATCTCGGACACAATCAGGAGGCAAGGGCTCGCTGGGACGCGCGGGAAGGAGGCGACAGGAGATCTCGGGAAGCCCCTCCCCGCCTGAGCCTTGGTTTCCCCATCTGGGCGATGGGGGACCTGACACCACGGAATCCAAAGATCCAGTCGGGAGCAAACCGGATGGGGTGCCCACAGGAGGGAACTTTTTCGGGGGCTCGGGGCCCGCCCGGCAGCCCCACGCACCTCATCAGCGACCACACTCGGGGCACCATGGTCCCTCTGCTCCGCGCGCAAGGACACTCGACTGGCTCGCCGCTTCCGGTGGCGGCGGCGCAGAGACCCCTGGGAAATGTAGTCACCCTAGTCAGCCGCAAAGGCGTTCGGGAGTCGAAGTCGCTCGACGGCTCAGAGACTCCGGAGAGGGACGGCGACCTTACAGCGAAAGGATTCTGAGAAGTGTAATCTTCAGAGCCCGGGCGCCGCAAAACTGCCTGGGAAATGGAGTCGGCTGGGCCCCGTGAGGCGCCGGATGGCTCGCCTAGCCGCCCAGACTTCTGGGAAATGTAGTCCCTCCTGGCACGGCTGCGATGTCGTGAGGGGAAACGGGAGTAGGGCTTCTAGAGTGAGGCCGGAGACTGACCCAAGAAGATGTCGGAGCCCGAGAGATCCACCCGCGCCCGCGCGGGGGACTAAGGGCCCAGGTTTAGGAAGAGTGTGCCAGTTAGATGGTCGTCACGGCAACGCGACATCAGAATTGTGCGAGGGAAGCTGGCCCTTGGCCACAAGATCCGAGCCGGGGGTGGGGCTTTCATCCAGGGGGAGGGACCAGGACCCTAAGTGGGAGGGGGCGAGCCAGGCCCGAGCCGTTGCCCGGCAACGCCCGGGCGCCAAGTCACCGTGGCTAAGCCCCTCCCCCTGAGGAGGTGGGCTCGGGGTCACGTGACTCAGGCCCTACTGGAGGGGGCGCGGTCGGGGGACCGGCCGGGCGCGACCACTCAGGGAGGTTCGAGGGGCACACGCCTCGTTCCCTGGCTCGGACCCCAGCCCCTCTGGACCGTGGGGAGAAACTGAGGCTCGAGTGGGTAAGTGAAAGGTTGGGAGCGCGCAAAACGGCGCACGTTTTTTTTGTCCAGAGGGGAAACTGAGGCCCGGGGCGGTCAGAGGACCAGTACATTCTACGATCGTCTGGTTCCCCCTATTCCTCCCCCAGCGCAGGCCGACCGCTCCATCCATCCATCCGTCTATCCGTCCTTCCACCCACCCACCCTGTAAGCCATTCATCCACCCGACCCCACCTCCCCCTGCCTGGCTGCTGTGGTCAGGGCCAGGGCCGTAGGAGGGTCAGGCTGAGGCGCTTCGCAGCCTTTCCCTGGACGTGAGGACGGGTGGGAGGGCTGCCGTGACTGGGGACGGGGAGCAGTTCACTTTTCTGAGAACTGAGGAAGGTTCATAGACGGGGATGGTGGACGATGAGAATGGACAGGTGGGCCACGGCCCGACCCGCTGAGCATCGTGGGCCGAGGTTAGGATCTTAGTCTCTATGGTGGGGCAGTGGGGGGGGCCCACGAGGGTTTGGAGCAGGAAGGGGAACATCAGACTTATTTGGACAAAGATCCCTTTGGCTGCCTGAAGAGGGGAGGGAGGGAGGGGGCGTGAAGATGGGGGCGCCTGGGAGGAGGCAGCTGCAGCTTGGGGCAAAGGACTGAGGGCTGGGTCTAGAGACTGAAGGTCTGAGGACCCTCCAACCCCACCATGTCTCAGTTCTGGAAGTGCCCCTCTCCTCTTTGTCCTGAGTTTGAAGGACTGAAACCCCAAGATGGGGTGGACCTGTGCCTTTCCCAGGGGACAGGCATGACCCCCCCCTCCCCTCCCCCAACGTTAAGCCCTCGGCCTGTTTCTCTCTTTCACCTTCTCCCTGGAACACGCACATTCTCTCCCATGGCTGATGTCACATCTTAACCCTGCTGGCGTGGGCTCTCGTGTCTCCAGACCAGCCCTAAGGTTCCTTCTGGGTGTCCCCAGGCAGAGTCATCTTTCTGAGCTCCCCCAAGAGTGAACAAAGCAGAAGCGGGTTTCCATTTCCTTCCTACCTCGTGGAGCTGACAGGCTAGGAGGAGAGAGGGACCGTGACCATGTAACAAGTCATCCAGATAATATCAGGGAATGGCAAGCACTGAGACAATGAAAGTTGGGACGCAGGGGAGAGAGAGGGAGAGAGAGGGCCCCGCGGCTTTAGAAAGGAGGCCAGGAGGCACCGTCGGAGTTCTGCGTTAATTTTAAAGAAGTGGGTTATACATGGGAAGCACATTCCAGGCAGAAGGCACAACCAGTGCAAAGGCCCTGAGGCAGGATGGAGACTGGTTGGTTCTGAGGAACAGTGAAGAGGTGGGTGTGGCAAACTGGCAGCATGAGCAAGAGGGGCTGGTCCCTGTGGGGCCTTTTTGACCCTCAAAGAGTCTGACTTTTGTCCTAAATGAAATGGGGACGATTTTCAGCAGGGGGAGGCAAGATGTCCTTTGGCCGCTTGGTGGAGGGTGAAAGCCCAGAAGAGGTGAGGGGAGCGGGATGGTGACCTGGAGCAGGGTGGTGGCTGTGGAGATGGAGAAGTGAGGGTGGGGCCTGGGGCGTCTTCGTACAAAATCACATTTGAGGAAATGGGTGCGTCTGTGAGCCAGGCCTGTGCCCGCCACCCTCTCTCCGGACGCAGACCCTGCCGCCTCCGGGAGGGCCATGAAGGTACTGCTTCTCACCGGGCTGGGAGCCCTGTTCTTCTCCTACTATTGGGATGACAACTTTGACCCTGGTGAGTGCCTGGGGGCGGGGGGAGGGGAGGGAGGAATCGGCCAGCCATCCGGTGCACCCCCAGGGTTAACCACCCCTGCACCTGCCAGCCAGCCTCCAGGGGGCCCGCGTGCTGCTGACCGGGGCCAGTGCGGGCGTCGGGGAGGACCTGGCCTATCACTACGCCCGCCTGGGCTCACACCTGGTGCTCACCGCCCACACGGAGGCCCTCCTGCAGAAGGTGCGACATTTCATGTCCGGATGGATGGTGGGGTGGGCGTGCGGGGGAGACGGGGCCTGGGCTTCCGGAAATCCTTCCAAAGATCCAGGCTTCCTGTGTGACCTGAGGCAAGGAGCTTAACCTCTGTCCTCAGTTTCCTCGTTTGCAAACCGGAGACCATAAAAGTACCTTTCTCATGGGTTACGCTGTCGGGTGGGGACAGTAAAACGGCGGGTGTAAAACGGAGGGTTCCTCGAGAAACGGGAGTACGGGTAGTGCCCACAGCGTGTGCTGAATACGGGAATAACGTTGCATGATGAAGCTCAGAGTAGGGGAGGGGGGTGAGGCTGGGGCCCCAGTGGCCTAGCAGGTGGCAGGGGTGGGGGGCCGGCTGGGGTGGACGGGCCCACGGGCAGCTCTGGCCCCCCCAGGTGGTAGGGAACTGCCGGAAGCTGGGCGCTCCCACGGTCTTCTACATCGCCGCGGACATGGCCGCCCCCGAGGTGCCCGAGCGCGTCGTGCAGTTCGCGCTGGACAAGCTGGGTGAGGGGCGGGGCCTTCGCGCCAGGACCCGAACGGGGTGGGGCCGTGGCAGCCGGTGGGCGGAGGTTTACGGGGCCCGGGGCGTGGCCAGGGGCTGGAACTCCGGACCGGGCCATATTGGATCCGGGACGAAGCCTGGCAGGACCGAGGGAGCAGGGCCCAGTCTCTTTGCTACTAGGCGGGGCGCTACCCGGGACAGAATTCACTGGGTCAGCGCTCTGGCCGAGGCTTCGCGAGTTCAAGGTGACGGCGCTAGGGGGGCGGGGTCTCTTAGGGCCCAGGGGCGGAGCCTCAAGGACTCGCTCCTTGCTGATGGGCCTCTCCGGGCCAGGAGGACTGGACTACCTCGTGCTCAACCATCTCGGCGCCACCCCGGCAGGCACGCGGTCCGGGAGCGTCCAGGCGACACGCTGGCTCATGCAGGTGCTCCGCGGCCCGTGCCCCGTCCCTCCTAGCCCCAGACTCCACCCCTCCTAAATTCCCACCGCAGGCCCTGCCTCCCCAGCCCAGCCCCCTCCCACTGCGTCAGGCCCCGCCCTTTCCGGGCTCGAGTTTCTCCGCGATTCGGTGACTCGCCGTCGCCACCTGCAGGTGAACTTCTTGAGTTACGTGCAACTGACTTCGTTGGCGCTGCCCAGCCTGACCGACAGCAAAGGCTCTCTGGTGGTCGTGTCCTCACTGCTCGGTGCGTGCACGCGGGGCGGAGAGTCGGGAGACCGCAGGAGTCGGTGCGGCCGAGCCTGGAGGGGGCAGGAAGGCCCCCTGGAGGAGGGGGAGCGGCGGGGGTCACTCAGCTGCTGCCCTTCCCGCCCTCTTAGGCCATGTGCCCACGTCCTTCTCCAGCCCGTACTCGGCAGCCAAGTTCGCTCTGGACGGCTTCTTCGGCTCTCTGCGACGGGAGCTAGACGTGCAGGACGTGAACGTGGCCATCACCATGTGTGTCCTGGGCCTCCGGGATCGCGCCTCCGCCGCCGAGGGAGTCAGGTGAGGCCCAGGGCCATCAGGGGCACGGGGAGGTGAGGGGCCACCTAGCCACAGTCTCCAGCGCGCCCTTCTGTCCCCAGGGGCATCACGAGGGCCAAGGCGGCCCCAGGGCCCAAGGCAGCCCTGGCCGTGATCCGCGGAGGTGCCACACGCGCCCCCGGCGTCTTCTACCCGTGGCGCTTGCACCTGCTCTGCCTGCTCCGGGGCTGGCTGCCGCACCCGAGGGCCTGGTTCGTCCGCCAGGAGTTCAACGTCACCGCTGCCGCTGCTGCCTGAGCTTCTGTCGGTAGTTACTCCTTCATCTTCCCGGAGGGGAGCCCTCCCTCCAGCCGCCCCGGAGCCGAACCCCAACCGAGACACCTCGGAGATGGTGGCCGTGGCTCCAGACAGAGTCATTGAGAAAGAAAAGGAAAACCGAGAAAAACTACCAGCGCCTGGAAACAGTCACCGCTCCCGGCGTGCAGGTGCGGATCGTGTCGGTGACGTGGACCGAATTTCCTCAGTCTTCTGGGCCACCACCGACGGCCAGGTAGCTGCTTCTATTTTGCAGACGAGAAAACTGAGGCTCCGAGAGGTGACGTGACTTACCCCAGGGCCCTGGCCGAGTCAAACAGGGCACACCACCCCTGAGCCACTCTGGAAACCCTGACCGTCTCCTACCTGGACCCACCGCATCCCTGGTCTCTTCTTTCCACTCCGTTTTGGAGCATTTCCCTGCCGTTGCCCCAGGAAAGGAGCAGCCTTGAAACTGCCCTCCTGCTGATGGGTTCTGAGGCGGAGGAGGAGGGAAAGGACGCGTTCTGGGCTGGACCCAGCTTCCTATTTCATTATAAACATCCTTCTACCCTTGCAGTCCGTGTTCAAATGGCTTGGTCCTTTCAGTGTGCTGCTGGCAGGTGGGTCGAGAGGGGACCAGACTTGTGTATGGGGACGAGGCGTCTCAACCCTATTTTGGAGTGGAGAAATGGAAGCTGAGAGAGAGGTAGACCTTGCCCAGCAAGTCACAGGTGAAAGGAAGGGTACTGACTGGCACAAAGGTTTTATCTGCCGCATGAAGTAAGCGGTTTGTACGCCAGTAGTGATAGTGTGTACCGGGCACTAAGCGCTTGACACTGTTGATCCCGCCGGAAGCTGGTACTGCCATTGTTTCCATTTTGCAGTTAAGGAAACATGTGTAGAGAGAGGCTGACGTCAGTGGCAGGGGCTGGGATTCTCTACCTGCACGTCACTGATATTTACATCAATTACTGAAAAATTGACACTTCCTCCCCCTAAAATATCAAATTAGTGCGCTTACATAAAGAAAAAGCAACTATACAAACTAGAACGAATATAATGTTACAAAATGCAAGCTGTTGGCTATGCAAGGCTCTAGAATGAGCAAGTGTTACAAAATTTAACCCAAACAGATTAGCCCCAAGCTGGGACCACCATTTGGGGATAAGTAGAAGTGAAAGATAAAAACTGGAAAAAGATTTTTTTTGTTTCAACCTTGCCTCCTGTCCCTGATCCACCTAAAATTACATCAAATTATATCAAGTGCCGTCTGGGGGCACTATACCACATCTTTTTCAGTTCTAGAATTTGGTATCATATAGAATGAAACCAATATCTGTTTATAGAAGTTTTATTTTGGGCCAAGTACCATGATATCTTAAACAGTTTGGAATAGGTACTATTATTGTCTTCATTCTATAAATGAAGAAATTGGCATGCTGGGAGGTAAAGTTCCTGGCGCAGGGCCAGCAAGCCAGTGGCCAAGGTGCGATTTCAGCCAGGAACCTTCAAACGTAGGACTCGGACTCTGAACTCCGCAACAGAGTCCCCACAACCGCGGCCAAAGCTAAGGCAGGCCCGCTAGTATAAGTGCGCATGCGC
Source organism: Helogale parvula (assembly GCA_004023845.1). Taxonomy (NCBI): domain Eukaryota; kingdom Metazoa; phylum Chordata; class Mammalia; order Carnivora; family Herpestidae; genus Helogale; species Helogale parvula. The sequence goes on along the minus strand of PJEM01009930.1, from coordinate 40,438 downwards.
AGGAAGGTGGCTCGCGCATGCTCATGTAGACCGCAGGGCCCCCAGCCGCTAGGGGGAGTGCGCGGCGCTCCTGCCTCTCTGGCCCGCTCGACGCGCGGAAGCTAGATATCCCACAGTTCCGCGAGCCGCCAGCCCTTCCGCCGCGGGAGCCATTGAGGACCAGCAGGTTAGTAAGGCGCTCGGTATGTAGGATCTGTTGCCATCCGGGCTCCGCGGCCCCGGGGAGGCTCAGGGGTGCGGCTGGGGGCGGCGAGCAAGCCCCGCGGAGCCGGAACGCGGGGTTTCGGGCGGCGGGGACCGAGCCCGGACTCACTTCCACATCCCCTCCGCCTCCCTGTCTGCAGCCATGGCTCTTCGCTACCCTATGGCCGTGGGCCTCAACAAGGGCCACAAGGTAACCAAGAACGTGAGCAAGCCGAGGCACAGCCGCCGCCGCGGGGTGAGTGCGGGCGCGCGCCGCCGGGGGGTCTCTTGGAGGGAGGCGGGTAGGGGCCCCGGCGACAGGGAGAGCAGTGGGGCGCAGGCGGGATCCCCAGCGCGGGGGGCTTGAGCGTGGGCGGGTAGGGGTGAGGCTCTCCGGAGCAGCGAGCGGAGATCCGTGCGAATCGCCTGCGCGGCGAACGTCGGCTGGGCCACACAGCTGCGCGCCCTGTGCAGGCGTCTGCCGGGCGCACGGGACCCGGGTGGAGGCGGGAGAGCGGAGGCCCTGGGAGGTTGGTGAGCTCCGCCGCATCAGGTGAAACGGGTCCGTCATTAAGCACCTGCGGGCCCACGGTGCCCGGCTGCGCCCCCTGCAGGAGGTGTCCGGCCCAGGAACCTGCCTGTGACCGGGCCGGGCGGGAGGGCGGTGTCGAGAAGGCTGGGACTCGGGGGTGCGGTAGAGGAGGAGTCCCGATTGCGTTGTAGAGGGGGGTCGGCGCCCCCGGGGGTATGGACCCCGGGCCTCGCGCTGACCCCTCCTCCCTGCCCCCAGCGCCTCACCAAGCACACCAAGTTCGTGCGGGACATGATCCGAGAGGTGTGCGGCTTCGCCCCGTACGAGCGCCGAGCCATGGAGCTGCTCAAAGTCTCCAAGGACAAGCGCGCTCTCAAGTTCATCAAGAAAAGGGTAGGTGCCCGGGGCCCAGGTGGGCAGTCGGTTAAGTGTCTGGCTTCGGCTCAGGTCAGGATCTCACAGTTCGTGGGTTCAAGCCCCACGTCGGGCTCTGTGCTGACAGTTCAGAACCTGAAGCCTGCTTTGGATTCTGTGCCTCCCTCTCTCTGCCCCTCCCCTGCTCGCACTGACTTCCAAAAATAAGTTAAACATTAAAGTTTAAGAAAAGGGTAGGTGCACCAGGCCCGGTGGTCATTTGGTTCAGCGTCCAGCTTCGGCTCAGGTCACGATCTCACAGCTCTTGAGTTCGAGCCCCGTGTCAGGCCCTGAGCTGACAGCTCGGAACCTGCTTTGGATTCTGTGTCTCCCTCTGTTTGCCCTCCTCCCCTGCTTGCACACTGTCTCTCACAAAAAAATAAGAATAAAGAACAAGGTAGGTGGTTGGGGCGCAGGGCGGGGGGGGGGTGCGGTCGGTCCAGTCAGTTAAGTGTTGACTCTTGGTTTCGGCTCAGGTTGTGATCTCGAGGCCTCATGGGTTTGAGCAGGGGACCTGCCAGGGACTCTCTGGGCCCCTCTCCACTTGGACGGTCTGTCTGAAATAAGTCGGGTCATGACCTCATGGTTCATGCACTTGACCCCCGTGTGGAGACAGCTCGGAGCCTGGTCTGGATTGTGTCTGCCTCTCTCTGCTCTCGCCTGTTTCTCCCCTAACGAAGGTGTAGGTGGCCTGGTGGTGGGAGGGACGGGACTTGGGGCGCAGCCTGACCACACTCTGCTCCCGGCAGGTGGGGACGCACATCCGGGCCAAGAGGAAGCGAGAGGAGCTGAGCAACGTGCTGGCGGCCATGCGGAAAGCGGCGGCCAAGAAGGACTGAGCCCTTGCCCGCCCCTCTGTGTGTAATAAAGTCTTTTTGGAACTTGGGGGTCTTGTATTGGCCTGAGGCGACGGGGCCATCCCTTCCCGGGGTGTGGCAGCGACGCGGTGCAGACACACAGCCCGGCAGTACTGCAAAGGGTTTTAATCATAATTAAATAGTTCCAATGTGCCAGGCTCTGATTAAGCCACAGTGGAGGGCCTGAGACCCTGGCCTCTCCTGAGCCTCCTGGCGGCTTGGCTGCCCCGAGCCCCCGGTCCTCGGCGTGTCCGGTCCTCAGGGCGTGTCCGTGCCCGAGGCGCCCGGGCTGTGTCACCGTTCCGCCGCCGGGGCCTCGGCCGGCTCCTCGGGGAAGGCGATGGCGAAGATGTCCCGGTAGTGCTCCACGAAGTGCACCTCCAGGCCCTCGGTGATGAAGGCGGCCAGGTCGTAGAAGTCCTTCTTGTTCTCGGCCGGCAGGACGATGCACGTCACCCCCGCTCGCTTTGCCTGGGGGGAGGGGACAGCAGGTCAGCTGGGAGGCGTAAGCCCTCAGATGAGGAAACTGAGGCCCAAGTCACGTCCCAGAGCCTAGTTTCAGTGATTGACCCCACCCCTTTGCCTCCAGCCAGCGTGCATCCCTCCCTCCCGCGGTCCTCCCTGGGAGGGCTGCTGCGCCTCTGCCGGGTTGGCCCTTGGAGGTCATGGGCTCCCATCTGCCCCCAGGCACCAGCCAGGACACCGCACATGTGGAGAGTCCTGGGGCACCGGTGTGACTCCTGTCTGAGATGGCTGTCCTGTCCCCATCTGAGGATGCCCTGCCTTGGAGCCGGGCCAGGGGGGGTGGGTGGGGAGGAGGCTCACGACCCAGGGCACAGTCCAGGCCGATCTCCCCCACCACCCCCAAGGGGCCAGGGGCTCCTGCTCTCAGCCTCCCTGGTTCTAGAGGGAAGTAGATCGCCCCCTAACGCAGGGGGAGCCGAGATGGGCAGCTCAACAGAGGCCCAAAGCCCAGGGCCCTGTAAGCCGGACCACTGCCCCTCCTTGGCTCACGTGGGGGGGTGCAGTGTCGCAGCATGGGGCCTGCCAGAAGGGGTGACACTCACCGCGATGGTCTTTTCCTTGATGCCGCCCACCGGCAGGATCTTGCCCCTGAGGGACACCTCGCCCGTCATGGCCAAGTTCGGTCTGACGGGCCGGTTCATGGCCAGAGAGAGAAGTGCCGTGACGATGGTGCAACCGGCACTCGGGCCATCTTTGGGGGTGGCGCCCTGTGGGGGGAGGCGGCAGCTGGGGGGTGGGCAGGCCGGACTGAGGAGGGGGCTCCACCAGAGGCAGGCGGGGGAGGGGGCTCACCTCAGGCACGTGCAGGTGGATGTGGGAGGCGACCAGGTAGTCATTGGTGGGGTCCTGCTGCATCAGGAAGGCCCTGGCGAAGGTGTAGGCGATGCGAGCACTCTCCTTCATCACGTCCCCCAGCTGGCCGGTCACCTCCAGGCTTCCGTCCTTGTCCCCTTTGCTGTCCTTGTCACGTGGCCGCCGAGGGGACGTCTCAACAAACAGCGTAGAGCCTCCTGGGAGACCAGCGAGAGCCTGTGAACTCTGGGGACCCTCAGATTCTAGGGACCGTAGCCCCCCTGCCCTAACAGCGGGGCCACCTAGCAGGTGCCCCTTCGAGCCTTCCCCCTGCAGCACTGTCCCTTCCCCGGCCTGGGGCCCGCCGGTCCCACGCAGCACGGCCTCTTCACGTGCTGGCCACTGAACACGCCGGGGTCACTGCTCCACTGCGGGCCAGACTCCGTTCACGGCGCTCTGCTGCTCCCTGCTGGGCGGGGGTCTCCAGGACTCCCTCACCCTCCTACCCCAGATGGGCTGGGGGGGGTGTCTCCCCGCAAAGCGAGTAAAGCTTGTGGGGCCACAGCCACCTCGGGCCCCATCATTTTCCTCCATCAGCCCCTGGTCCCTGGGGTCCCCCTTCAGTGCCAGTGCATCTGGGGGACTTGCCTGTGATGCTCTCCGGGGGTGTGCGCCCCCCCCCCCCCGGCTGCTCACCCATGGCGGTCCAAGCCAGCCCCATGACCACGCCGGGGGGCGTCACGTCGTACATGCGCTCCACGGTGAACACGGGCTTCCCCACGAAGTCCTGCAGGTTCTCGGGCGTCACCTCCACGCGCTCGGCCTCGCCGCTCACGATCTTGTAGGCGGACTTCCGCAAGACCTGGGGCGCGGGCCAGCCGGCTCCAGGCTTACAGCTCCGCAGCCTCACGGGCACTCACGGGGTCGCCCGACTGTCTCCAGACCTTTCCATCTCAGCCTGAAACTGCCCCCACGAAAGTGATCCCCCCTCCCCGCCTCCCACCATCTATTCTCTGTGGACAGGACTCCTCTAGAGACCCCCGTGAGCGGGGTCACCGAGGACGCGTCACCTAGGTGAGGCCTCTGGTCCTCACGACCCTCCACCTGCCCGCCCAGCACCCCCCCTCCCCCGCCCCCAGCTCACCTTCTCCACCTGCTTCTGCAGGTTGCGCACGCCGCTCTCCCGGCAGTACTGCTTGATGAGGAGGGTCAGCACGTCCGAGGACAACTTGGCCTTGCTCTCGTCCAGGCCACACAGGGCACGGGCCTGGGGCACCAGGTAGCGCTGGCGGGGAGGGGACCGCTGCCGTCAGGACCCCCAGGGCTCTCCTGTGACCCCCCACTCACGGCCGAGCCCTCCCGACAGCCCCGGCTGCCTCAGGATGGCAGAAGTGGGCCCAGCACCTGCCTGCACGGAGCTCTAGGCCCCAGGCGTGGCGGGGGGGGGCGGGGACCTCAGAGCTGAGACTTTGAGGAGCCAGCGAGGCTGGGAGGGAGGGAGGCAGGGAGTCCGGACAGAGAGCACACAGACGCCAGGACCCCACACTGAGTCCCCAGCTGCCCAGCAGCTCCCAGGTCTCTGCCCAGATCCCGTTCCTGCCTTCCTCCGATGTCCTCTGAGACGCCAGTCCCCCAGGAAGGTCTCCCTGGTCCCTGGGCTCGCCCCACCTACACACTGAGGACCTGAGTCAGTGAGCGCGCTACCACCCCGAGCAGACAGGAATGGGGGGATCAAGGGGCTCCAATGTCACCCACAGCCCGGCCTGACCCCAGCCACACAGCGGACCTGGGACAGAGCCAGGAGGTGACACACGGGCCACCAGCACATACATCAGTACACTTGCGGACGTGCTGGCCCGACGCCTCCAGGAACACGTGTTCCTCTTGTCGTTTCAGAGGTTAAAAGCAGTCCCCCCGCCCTCGGCCCCAGGCCCCAAGCCTACCCTCCTTGGCCAGCACCCCTGTGACTACCTCAGCCAAGCGCCCCTCTTGCTCACCCCCCGCCCCAGGGGAGAGGAGACTACCGTCAGCCCCTGAGGGACTCAGACATGTGCTCAAACCCTTCCCAGAAAGGAACCGCCATGAGACCCAGCGCCCCGCCTCCTTCAGGGCCGTGCGGGGGCCACAGAACATCGGAGAAGCGCGCAGAGCCCTGGATCCTGGGCGCGCCTCGGCCTGGGGAACGCATCATGCACTCACAGAACTTGACCCAAGGAAGATGGCGGCCTCGCGCCGCGCTGGGGACAGACGTGCCGCCAGACGTGGCAGCAGCACACTCCCGGGGGGCCTTTGCTCTCAGAGCCAAGTGCACGGGTCCTCCGTGCCCTGAGAGCTGGGGACCCGTCCTCCCCAACATCATGGTGGTGGGCTGTCTTTCCCTTACTCCTGTCCTGGGGCCAGGACTGTGGGGTAGGAGAGACCTGGGGGCGCCTGCGGGGCTCCTGGTTTCAGCTCAGGTCATGATCTCGCGGTCTGTGAGATCGAGCCCCACGGCAGGCCCTGTGCGGCCAGTGTGAGCCTGCTTGGGATCCTTTCTCTCCCTCTCTCTCTGCTCCCCACCTGCTCACACTTGTGTGTCTCTCAAAATAGATTCTAAAAAAAACATTTCAAAAGACATCTGTACTTGGGTCTCTGACCCCAGGTCTGACGTGAGCTTCCCAGACCAGACCCTGTTTCCTAAGTGACGGTGAGAGGGGACAGCTGTTGGGGTCCACAAGCCCCTTTCCACCACACCCGGTCGGCACCAGTGAGGTGGCCCCTGGGACTGGGGGGGGGCTGAGGGACCGAGGACCCGACCTTGAGGTTAGAGGGACGGGAATTCCAGCCTGTCCCCAGCCCAGGTGCAATCGCCAGTGACTAACGGCTCCCTGGGTGAGGCGCCCACAGCAGAGCCTCTGCGAGCCCTCCACTGAGGGAGGTGGGTGAAGGCGGGCTCACCGGGCGGTGCAGGGAGGGTGGTGCACCCAGCGGGCGCAGAAGCCCCGGCCCCCTGCTGGGCTGGACAGATCCTTTCTGGCGGCTCCGGCTGTACCCTCTACGATAACCCGGTGCCTGAGGACATGGTCCCGGGGCCCTGGGAACTGTCCTGGCAAATCCCGAATACGAAGAGCAGGCCTGACTCCCTGCCAGCGACCAGACCCAGAACCGGCATCCAGAGCAGGGTGCTCCTGGGAGACCCAGCTCTTCCCCTGCGGGGTCCAACCCGAACCCCAGGCAGGACCCGAATCTGACAGCGAACGCGCCAATGGAGAACGGGGCGGTGCGGGGAAAGGCCACCCCGTGTCACTGCTGTGCCGTCACAGTTCACAGCGGTCCGCGCCTTCTTCACTCAGCGATACCTCCCTGCACAGGCGGCCAGGTCCCACCACCGTCTGCCCGAGCGGGGCCACTGCGGGCTGTCCACCCCCCGCCAGTTGGTGGCAGGCGCTCAGCAGGCGCTGCCCCCTCTGATCCAGGGCCAGACGGGGGCCCTGGCCTCACCTCTGCGATGGCCAGCTTCTCCTGGGCCACGTAGCCAGACACATTGATCATCTCCATCCGGTCCCTCAGCGGCTCTGGAATGGTCTCGGTGACATTGGCCGTGCAGATGAACAGCACCTGGGGGAGACGGTGGGGAGCTGCTGGAGGACCGGCCGCCCGCCGCCCCCACTGGGCCCAGGCCCCGGACGGGGCACGCACCTTGGACAGGTCCACAGGCACGTCCAGGTAGTGATCCAGGAAGTTGGCGTTCTGCTCGGGGTCCAGCAGCTCGAGCAGGGCCGACGAGGGGTCCCCCTGGTAGCCCCGGCCAATCTTGTCCACCTGCAGGGACAGCAGACGGCTTTGGCACCTTGTCCTGCTCCCTGTGTCTCCTGACCAGACGCCCCTGGGGGGAGGGGGCCAGGCGGGACCGGGCATGCCCAGGGCAAGGGCAGAGGGCTCACGGGGCCCTCCAGGGGTGGACGAAGCCGCCTCGCAAGACGGCCCGGCCACAGTGAGGCCACGCGGTGACTCGGGGGCTCCCGAGATGGTGGGGGCCACGGGCTTGATCTTGGACAGACACCACCCAGTCAGGACTGCCCGGGACTCTGGGCCAGGGAGGCCCGAGGGGCTGTCGGACCTCTGACCTCAGGAGAGGGCGCTGGCAACGGAGGTTGCGCGCACCTCGTCTATCAGGATCAAGGGGTTCTCCGTCTTGGTCTTTTTCAGGCACTGGATGATCTTCCCCGGCATGGCCCCCACGTACGTGCGCCTGGGGGGGGAGCACAGCAGGCGTGGTCAGCACCTTGCCCGCCTGGGGCTGGTCGCACCGGCACCCGTGGGCCCAGCGCAGGGGACCAGCTCGTGGAGCCCGCCCTGCCCTCAGCGACCCACATGCCCTCCAGCCCTGCCCAGAGGCGGCCGCAGCGGAGGCGGGATCAATGCAGGGCACCCGGCCACCCCAACCTCCCGTGCACCCCAGTGCTGGGAACGCTGGCGTCCCCCCGGCTAAGACTCAGGGCACAGAAGCAGACTCAACACCAGGTCCTGCTCAGACCCACCTTCCCAGCCGGCACCTCCTGCCCAGACGGTGAAACCTCACCCAGGCTGCCCACCTCACAGAACAGGAGCGGTCAGAAGCAGCCAGGCGCTGGCAGCCAGCATCCCCCCCGCCCAGGTGCTCCCTGGCGGCAGGCGCACCGCTTGCCAGGCCACGCGAGGCCGCTGTGCCCATGGCCCGGCCCCGGCTGGCACTGGCTGGGGTGTGCCCAGACCCTGTGCTTGCTCTGTCCCAGCTCAGCTGTGGAGGTCTGTCACTCAGAGCACAAAGCAGACACGAGTGCCGTGCCTGGGAGGTTAGGGCCCAGGGCGGGCAGACGGTACGCCAGGCAGAGAAGGCAATTGTGAGGTGCTAGCCACTTTGTCCATGCCGCAAAGGCAGCAGGGAACCTGGAAGGCCCTTTCAGAGGCACACTCTTTTAAGGCGGGGATAAGGAATGCCCAGAGCTAAATAAGCGAAGAGGCAAGGTCTATGGGTATTTGAAGGAAGAAAGTTCTCTGGGTAAGAGAACAGCCTGTGCAAAGGTCCTGGGGCAGAGGCAGGGCCAGGCCCGGAGTGCTGGAAGCCCATATGGCCAGAGTAGAGTGAGTAAGGGGGAGAGAGGGGAGGGAACACACAGGGCAGGGCGTGCCGGGCCTCCCAGGCCTGTGAGGACCCGGGCTTTTACCCCGAGGGAGGCGGGAGCCCCAGAGACCTGTGGGCAGAGACAATGTCACTACCGTCGCCCCGGGAGAGCAGCACTAAGTTCCCTGTCCTCACGCTTGTCTGTGGACCCCAGACCACCATCGACAGAGAACATCGGCCTGCCCTCCTGGGCCCTTTCCCTCAGCGACTCACCCCCAACGCCACAGACCTGCCCTGGTCTGAAATCTCAGCCAAGGCCCTTCCCTGGCCTGGGGGAGCGGTCCTTGTCTGCACCCTTGGGCCTTCTGAGCCAGGGGCCAAGCGGCCAAGGGCCTGCCTCTGCCTCCGACCCTGCTCAGACTCCAGCTCTGCACCACCCCGCTGCCCTCAGGGCAGGATCCCCCCACGCCTCCCGGGTGCCCTTGCACCACCCCTACACAGCCCCGCTGCCCTCGGGACACGCCCCACACCTCCCGAGCACCCCTGCACCGCCCTGGGGCACACCCACGCCTCCCGGCACCCCTGCACCAGAGGCTCCCACTGACCCCTCACTCAGCACCGTGCACGCCTCATCGCTCCCGACCCCCAAGACCCCCGCCAGACCCCAGGTGCCTCCTCTGAACTCTCGGGAGCTCCCGAGCTGCCTATTAGGCTTGTGTCCCTCTAAAGAAACCGCTCCAAGACCCACCCTCAGCAGAGGCTGGCGTGCAGCCAGCCTGGGCCTCTCGGTCACGTTACCACCGCGCGAGCAGAGCTGACACCCCGCACGCACACAGCGACACAGCTAGGAGGGGTGAAGCCAGACGGGAGACAGGGCCTACCTGTGCCCTTTGATCTCGGCCACGTCTGTCATGCCGCCGACGCTGAAGCGGAAGTACTCGCGGTTCAGGGCGCGGGCGATGGAGCGGGCGATGCTGGTCTTGCCCACGCCGGGGGGGCCGTAGAAGCAAAGGATCTTGCCCTGCGTGGAGCCTCGGAGCTGGCTGACGGCGATGAACTCCTGTGGGCGGAGGCGGGCTCGCGTGAGGCCGCCACCCGCTGCAGCCTCACCATGCTCACCCTGCCTCCGGGGGCTGCGTGAGGGACAGGCGTCTCCCAGAGTGGACTTGAGGGTCACGAGCCCCGGGAGGGCAGTGACCGACCGTGGGGGACCACGGCACCTGGCCCGGCTAGCAAGTCCCCCCCCCGCCCCCGCCACGTCCTGGACCCGATCGATGCTCTGCTCCAGCCAGCGCCTGCTGGCCCCCAGCCAGGTCTGTCTCGTGTCATCTCAGGCACGACTCTTGTCCCTCTCAGAAACCTGAGGCCTCTGGAGCAGGCGGGCCACCCCTGCCGCCTCTAGCTGGAGCCCTCCGCCTCTCCTTCCTCAGCCCCCGCCGACCCCCACCAGCCCTGCCTCTGCCAAGGCTCTCCCATCCCTAGACCAAAACTCCCCAAGAGGCTCCTGATCCCCCCGCATGGGGGGAAGCCTGGTCTCAAACGCCAGGTCCCCACCACCCACGCACAAATCCAGACCATGACGGACTCTGCCCCTCAGTGCTCCTCTGGGTGCACTGAGCAAGTGGCTGGGATGTGCCTCCGGGGGGGGTCAGGCCAGCCCATGCCTGGGGGCCCGCAGGAGGGTGAGGAAGGGGGTCGGGGGGACGGCCTGCGAGCCAGGGGAGGGGTGCAGGTGGCCTCACCAGGATGCGCTTCTTGACGTCCTCCATCCCGTAGTGGTCCTCCTCCAGCACCGCCTGGGCCCGGGCCAGGTCCAAGTTCTCGTCGCTGTACTTGCCCCACGGGATGGACGTCAGCCAGTCCAGGTAGTTCCGTGTGACGCTGCCACGGACAGAGCGGGGCCGGTGAGCAGGGCCGGAGTGGGGCGGGGGAGCAGGGCCTGACGAGCCGGCCGGCCCGGCCGTGGCGTGCATCGCTGGCACCCGTGGAAGCTGACCCACGGACCATGCCAAGTACACCTGAGCCAGAGAGGCTGCTGACCGCCTGGCAGAGCTGTCCTGGCAGAGGCCACGCCGTGGGTGCCAGGTGCCCGAGCCAGACGTGGCGAGCACGGGGACTGCTCAGAAGCCCGTACCACAAGGCGGCAGCAGTGAGCACGGGGGACACCCTGCCCAGGGCCCGCAGGGCCTGAGAGTGACCCTGGGCTGGGGGCTGTGCACCCATCGGACAGGCTGGACCCCCAGAGAGATGCGTGGCCCTCCTGGCTCTCAGAGAAACGCAGGAGCGGGGCCCAAGCAAGCACCGCTCTGGCCAGAGCGCCGGGGTTCCGACCCCCGCCGTCCCCCAGCTCGGAGGCCCCGCTCCCTGACTCGCCTGCGCCGAACCTCACGCTCTCAGCTGGGAAACGGGTGACAAAGGAGGGTGCTCTGCACGGGGCCCAAGAGAGGCCCGTCGCAGGCCGAGCGCTTCTCAGGCGCCCGCCGGGGGCCGCGCGGGGCGGGGGCTCACCTGAACTCGGAGGAGTGGTTGTCCAGCAGGCCCAGCTTGCTGAGCTCCTCGTCCACGACGTCCATGACGTGCCTGGGCACCACGAGCTCCCTCAGCCGCTCGCGGAACTTCTCCTCGATGGCGTCCTTGTCCTCCTTCTCCAGGCCCAGCTCCTTCTTGATGATCTTCAGCTGCTCCTGCAGGAGGTACTTGCGGTGCGTCTGCTTGATCTTCTCCTCCACCTGCGGGGGCCAGCGGGCAAGGTCACGGAGCGCAGGGCGGCGGGGATCACGTCTGCAGACCGGCCGGGGCGGGGCCGCTGCTTCCTCAGGACTCGGGAGGAGGACAGTCCACGAGGCCGCCTCCGGCCCCCCCTCCTTGAACCCAGTCTCCGAGCGGGGCCCCAAAATCAACAACTCTCAGTTCTGGATGAGCAAGGGCTTTGCTCTTTGATCCCGACAGTGACGAGGGGAAGCTGGCCGACACCAGCCCGCCTCCCATGGGCATGGAGCCCCTCAGGACAGACGGGCCCGCAGGGGAGGGCTCAGACGTCGGGCGGGGCCCCAGCGCCGTTTACAGTCCCCGCCCCTGTGTCCTGTGGGAGGTGCATTAAGAACTGCCTCATGGTGGGAGGGGGTGGGGGGCGCGGTGCTCGGGTGGTTCAGCCGGTTGAGCGTCTGTCTCACAGTCCGTGGGTTCAAGCTCTGGGTTGGACTGTGCGCTGACAGCTCAGAGCCTGGAGCTGCTTCAGATTCTGTGTCTCCCTCTCTCTCTCCGCCCCTCCCCTGCTCTCTCTCTCTCTCTCAAAAATAAACAACAAAAAAGTGCCTCATGGGGGGTCTGGTGGGCTTAGTTGGAAGAGTGTGCAACTCTTGATCTCAGGGTTGTGAGTTCAAGCCCTGCAGGGGGTGTAGAGATTGCTTAAATAGATAAACGTACACCTAAAATAGAACTACCTCGTTTTAATAACTTAAAAAAAAAAAGTCCCAGATGTGATGTGGAAGTTTTTTCTCAATTAAGCTAAGTGGAAAAAGTCAGCTCTGGCAACCAACCGACAATCAGGCAGCCCACGGATCGGCCCACGATCGGGAAGGTGGGCTGCGAACAGCAGAGTCGTGGGGAAACCCAGTTTCAACCTCTCCCAGGCCAGTTCCCCATTTCCCATGAGCACAGGCTCCAGGCTCGGCGGCCCCTACCAGATTCAGGGTCTCGCGTGCAGCTTCCAGAACAATGCCCCCCGCCCCCCCCATCCTAGCCCCGCTCACCTCGCGCCCCAGGCGCTGCTGCAGCTTGCTCAGCTCAAACTCCTTCTTGAGGAGGGAGAGGGCCTTGTACAGCCGCTTGGGGATCTGCCAAGCGAGGGAAGGTGTGGGCGACCGTCAGAAGCGGCGGGGGTGCCTGGTGAGGGTGCGGGACAGGAACCTCCTACACGGCGCGTCCCCAGGGCGGACACCTGGCCACGCACCACCCACCGGAACCACGCACCACCCACCGGAGCCACGCGCCCTCTGTTCGCCCAATTCCACGAGCACCTGCTCCGGGCAGACTCCCCCACCCTCACGTCTGCAGGCTGCAGTCTGGAAGGGTCATATCGGCAAAAGGCTGGCGCAAGCCAAGCACACCCCTGCTCGTCACAAGGCCCTGCCCACGGGGCCACCACGCACCTGCCAGGGAGCACGGGGACCGCGCAGAGGGGGCGTGAAGCGAGCAGCCTGGCGCAGCCCAGGACGCACTCACATTGGTCTCCTCCAGGACGTCCTGCAGCTCGTGGGACTCGGCCCCAGTCAGCGCGGCACCCATGTCGCTCAGGTAGATGGGGTTGTCCACCACCCTCTGGCCCGCCTGCATCATCTGCAGCACAGACTCCCTGCCGGCGACAGAGGGACACTGCCATGGGCCGCAGGGACCAACGCAGGAGGTGGCCGCGTCCCCTCCCCCTGGCAGCGTGGGGCAAGGCCCTGGGACGCTCACTGAGAGCCGAGGCCAGTGAGGCCACTGGTCCCAGAGCCAAGAGACCATCACCCCCCCACCCAGACATGGGTCCCTCCAGCAGCCGTGGGGGGACCCCCCCAGAGATTCTCTCCAGCCGCAGCAGGTGACAAAAAGGCTTCTGACCAAATCTGAGCCCTTGTGAGGAAGAAGGAGGTGAAGGCCCCAGACTGGGCCCCCACACGCCCTCCCCCCGGGGCCTCCTTGCTGCAGAGGAAGCTGGATCGCCTCACGCGGGGCCAGGCCCCATGCCGTGAACCCCGCACCAGGAAGGTTCTATGTCGGGACGCCACTCCGAGAAGCTTCCCGCCAGCCCGGCTGCACCAGGAGGCCAGCTGAGCCCAGATGGGGGTGGTGGGTGGCACGCTCCGACAGACGGTGGCGGCACTAGAACCAACCTGTAGAGTGGGTTCAAGGCGATGATGTCCCGGATGGTCTTCACGATCTCGGCGGTCAGCGCCTGGCGAAATGGGGGCCGCTGTCGGTCCTGGGCCAGCGGGGGCTGCGGCCCAGGCCAAGGGAGGCCTCCGCGCCCAGGAGCCCAGCCTGAACCCGCGTCCCGGGGACTCGGGACCAGGCAGGAAGAATGGAAACCACACCCACCTCCTCCCGCCACTCAGAACCATGACCTCAGAACCGGTGTTGAGGGAGGAAAAGGAACGGGGGCTCTCCAGTCCTTGATTTCAAGCACGGCCCCCCTTCACCTCAGCACACCCTGCTGTGACCTCTCTGGGGACATACTCCGGCCTGTCCCCGCCCAGCACCTCCCCCGGGCCCCCTGCAGAGGAGCCCCCTGCAGTGGACATCAAGGACAGCCTGGGGCGTGATGCCTGGAACTTGTGGTTCCCAGCACACCGCACCCCAGCGAGGGCGCCACTGGGCACCGAGTGCCGCTGCATCCTTGCACCGCGAGCATCCAGCCCCGAGCGGGCCTGCCTTCCAGAAGGAACCTGCAGAGGGAGGCGCACGGCACCTGCAGCCTCATCAAGGCTCGCTGACCTCTCCCCTGTGGCAGCGACGCGTCTAGCTGCGTCTTTCTCCCGCTACATGGCCCTCGTGGCTGCGCCGGCCCGTTGGGCCAACGGCGGCAGATGGGATCAGACGTTTTCTTCCAGCCACGTAGCTCACGGCGCGGAACCAGAGCACCTGCGCACCCGGAACTCTCCGGAATGGGACGCCCCTGCTCCAAGGGCCCCAGTGTGGCCCATGGGTGTGACGGTGGCAATCCCAGTGCCAGGAGCAGCTGTCACCAACAGACTGTGGGACCCCAGAGGCCGCCCCAGGACGCTGCTCGGCACTGCGCCGCACGTCCAGATCGGGGTAGTCGGCTGCGTGCAGGGTGTTCTCGGGGAGGCTGCGCGCAAGGGGCCTTTCCGCTTCGTCCCCACCCACGGGCGGGGGCCACCCTGCTGCTAACGCACTAGAGGAAGGGGTGGAAGGACACATCCCGCCCCTGACAGCTGGCTCGCGGCCACAGGCCCGCAGTGGGGGCTGAGCGCTCCCGTCTCGAGGCCGCGGGGAACGGCGAGCGGCCCCTGCTTCCCTCCGCAGCACCCGGGTCTCGGGGGAAGGAGCCGGCACAGACAGGAAGGCTGAGGGCTCCCTCGCGTCGGACATGGGCTGGGGCCAGCCCCGGGTTCGAATCCTGCCTCCTTCACGAGCAGCTAAGGGCCCTGGCACATTTCTGTTACCTTCTGGACGCCAGTTCTTCCTAGTACTTCGGGCGGGGGCGGGGGTGTGTGTCCATTCTGCACCCCAGCCCCCGACGGCCGCCCGCGTACCTTCACCTCTTCCGTGACCTGGAAGTCCTCGTGGGCGACGTTCTCCACTTCCACCATGAGCACCTCGCCGGGGGCCCCTGACGCAGGCGCCGCCGCCGCCCCCTCCCCCGGGGGCCCCGCATCCAGAGCCTCGTCCGCCTCCTTCTTGCCGCGCTTGGCCTTCCTCCGCGGCTTCTGCTTGTTCTCGGCGTCGGCCTCCTCCGGCTCCACCTCCAGCTGCCTGCTGATGTGAACCCTGAGGACAGAAACAGGCAGAGGCGATGCTGCTGGGCCTCCGGTGCCGCCCGGGGCGGGGGCCCTGCAGCTCCTTGAGCTGGAGACCCAGCCAGTGTCTCAGAGCCCAGGACCAGCACCCCCGGCCCGCGACCCCCCCGGCCTCTGGCTGAGCCACCCATTCCGTGCGCTGGGCAGCACCCTGCTGTCCTCCACGAATGTGTGACATGTGACCGGTAAGCCCGTGGCACCGGGCTCTGGGGTCTGCGCCAAGCTGTCGGCTCAACCACGCACGACATCCGGGACTCCATAAGCCACCCCTCAGCCGCAAACTCACCACATGGCGCCCCTTCGTGTGGCTCAGGCCTCAATTCAAGGGCACGTCCCCTGAAGCCCTCGCTGACGGCTCCGTGTGAGTCTGTGCCCACCCGTCACCCTGGGCGTCTTTGCTTCCCCCCGACAGCACCCACCGCCACCAGACCTCAGCCCGTGACCTGTTTGGATGCTCATGTCCTCTCCTGCCGGGTAGAAGGGGGTGCTGGCCTCGCCCCGTCCGCACCCAAGTGCCCGGCAGATGCCAGGCCCCAGAGGTTAAGGGAATGCAAATGTGCCACTTCACCTCTCCCTCCAGTCACACAGCCTAAGTCACTGTCACCTTCCCCAGAGGGCGGGCGGGGGCCCTGACGACACCAGCATGCTGCACAGAGCTGGCCGCTGGCGCCAGAGGGACTCACTCCTGAGGCACCTCGTAGGTCAGGACGGGACTCCGCGGTTGCCACTGTTTTTATTCATTTTGGTGGCATCTCCCTCCCTCCCCTCCCCCACCCCCCGAACCCCCTGGAGACAGAGCAGCAGCCAAGAGATGAAAACGGCTGCGGGGCTTCAGGCAGCGGCAAGGCCCCCGGGCCCGTTCACAGAATCGATGCCTGGCGCACCCCGCTTCCCCGAGTGTGTTCTGGGGGTGCTGCCTTGCTGACTCCAGACGAGGCTCTGGGAGAGAACCGAACCTGGAACTCAAGCTTCAGCAGCCGCCAACGAGCAGCTCTGATGTGGGGCTCCTTACAACAGGCCCTAGGCGCGGACTTGGCCGTGGCCCTGGTGAGGAGCACCCCGAGGACCGACGCACCTCGGCACACACGTGAAAACCGGAGAGCCTCCACCCAGCCGAGCTTACATTTTCCACAACCAGCCGTGCCCGTCCGGGGGCATAAGCTGGGCTCAGAGCCGTGTGCGGCCTTCCGCAGAGAGGAGGCGGAAACCACACAGCCTGACGGGGAAGAGGGCCGCTCCAGTGAGCACAGCGGTGCCAGGCTAGGGGCTGCTGCCGGACGCACACAGGGCACAGGGGAGAGCATGCCCCACGGGAGCGTCAGACACCCGGACACACCCAGACAACTCGCGGTCTTGTACGCGGGGGACTTCTAGGAATGACGCGTGTGAAGACACAGGCGTCACAGAGCACCCGCGCTGCCGCTCTAACAGAAGTGATCCCTCTCGGCCACCTCCAGCTTCGGCCCAGGCCCTGCCGGGACCAGGCGACCGGGCTGAGCAAGGAGAGTGGTCCGTGCTGGCACCTGGGGGCACTCGGGGCCCCTCCCCCTGCCCCGTCGTGTGCACTCGGAGCCCCGCACCTTCTGTGTCCCATGACGATCATGCGCAGCTTGTCCCCGAGGTCCTGCATCTCGTGGATCTGGACAAACGTCCCCGTGTGGTAGACCTCATCCAGGCTCTCGACCACGTCAGACTCGTTGCTAAGGGACAGGGACACAAAGGAACGTCAGCACGGGCCCTCTGGTTCGCAGCGGGCCGTCTCGGACGAAGACGGAGGAGGAAGAGAAGAGAAACACCCCTTGCTCCCACAGGGGCTCGGGGTCGGGCAGAGCGCCTGCCCTCGGAGGGCCGCCCTGGCCGCCGCCCCCGTGCACAGGTGAGCAGCCCCGGGCCACGTGAGCTGGAAGGGCAGGTCCAGACCGAATGGACTCCCTTCCACACCTCCCACTACCCAGCCTGCTTAGAACGGACCTTCTTACTCGGAAGAGGACCTGATTCCCACCTAGCGTCAAGGTGTCTGCCCACCTAGCCCTGCACTGAAGGGACCTCACGGGGGTCTTTCACACCTAGGGTCTTGGAGGTTAAAATCCACTCCCCTCGCCCCCTCGCATCTTGACCACGCCTGAGGCCAAGAGCTGAGCCAACTCTTCAGCCTAAACTAAAAAGCACACTCGGCTCTCGGCCTTTCAGGTCAGCGAGCAGAGGTCCGGGCTACTCCACGGAGCAGGGTGTGTGGCGAGCAGGGCAACTTCAAGGAAGGAGCGAAGGAAAAGTTACACTTACTTGTCATCTCTCTTTAGAAAGACGCCGGCATACGGCTGGGCAAGACGGACCTTCCTTCTTAGCAGCTCAACCAACTTCTTATTTTTAACCTAGCGCAACAACGACCCCAAAGTGAGACGCAGGCTTCCTGGCTGACATTTAACCGCAGCTCTAGCATTTTCTCGGTCATTCTCAGGGATCTGCTAATCCTGGTCCAGGACACAAGACAGGCCGGAAGCCCTGAACCAAAACCAAACACACACACACACCAAGGCGTGGAGAACGTCGTGGGACAGACTGACAGGGTCCTTTGCCTTACTGGTCCCCCCTGCTTTCTAAAGAGAACACAGTGCAGACCAATGGCCAGAACCAAGAAGTCAATTTAACATCCCGTTTCAAAAGTTATTTCAGTGGTGAAATGTCTTGGCTTGAAATCTAGACTACTCTGATTTTATCAATGTCAAAAAACAACACTGAATGTGCAGAATTCAAGTACGGCCCATCCCACGGGCTGGTACCTTCCCCCACTTTTCACTGAAAGTACTTCCCAATCCCATCGGTGGCCTGTTTATCAAGGACTGAAAGCCCCAGGATGACAACTCAGTATCTCGATGTCATTCCAACGGCAGGGGGCACCGGATGGAGCAGGGGCACCGACCTCTGTAGGCTCAACGGATTTCCATCCGGCAGACGCTAAATCCCACAGCAGACTATGGTTACGCGTAAGGGCCCTCACACTTCAGCCTGCATTGGAATCACCTGAGGACTTGTTAGGACAGATGGCTGAGCCCTCGCCCTGGAGACTCTCGACAGAGGGGGCCTGGGGCATCTGCATTTCAAGCCAGCGCTCAGCTGATGCTCATGTGGCTGGTCCAGGCACCCCACTTTGAGAACCAGTGTTTTTCACTCACCCCTTAACAGGGACCCTCACGGTCCAGGAATTCCTGACTCTACAGATGCGCCCTTCCCAGGGAAAAGGTCCGTGACAGCCATCAGGAGGGGCACATGACCCACCAACAATTAAGAGCCACTGATCTATACTGAGGGGACATACTCCTGGAGCAAATTAGCCACATACAGCGTCAACCACAAAGCCAAGGGTAAACAGAGTTTTGCTAACTTGGTCCCGCGGAGGTTTCCCCAGTATGTCCTCTGCTAACAGCCGACTGCTGCACGTCGCACGTCAGCCCGTCCCGCCACGGACCCGGGCACACCGCGTGCCCTCAGGCTTTCACAGCGATTCATTCCCCCCCCCCCGGCTAACTCCGGGTGGGCAAACATCTCTTGGAAGAATCCTATCTCTGGGCACTGGGGACTAGAGGCATCTGCTCCTTTGCATGGCTGAGGGGACCCTACCTGGTGGACCTGTCCTGGCCCCAGAGGTGGGCTGGGGTCGGTCGAGGACAGGAAAAAGGCCCCCAGGGCTAACTTCTAAGAAGTCAGAAGAATACCATACAGGAGACCCCAGCAGCAGCCTCTGACTGACGTAGGAGGCGATACCCCTGACAAACGTGAACTCCTCTCCCCCCACCAGCTCTAAGAACTGAGGTGCGATTAGGATGCCCATTTTGCAGATGAGGAAATGAAGGCCGAGAAGAACAGCTTTCTGCAGGTGAAGGAGCTATGGGGGTGGAACAAAGATATGAACCCACAGGCTCTGGGGTCTGCAAGTAACCACTACTCAAAACCCAAGAAAGCCCTAGGAACAGCCGCTCAGACACACACAACCAGCAGGTGGGAGGAGGAGGTGGAAGGGGATCCTTCGGTCCTGAGGTTTGTTTAGCAGAGACTAAAGTGTGAGGGAAAGGCTGCAGGAGGAACGCAGAGGCTGACTCATCACACGACCTTGCTCAGTTAACAGATAACCCTTTTCCACCACGGACTCTAATTTCTAGGTCATTAGGAGAAACAGAGAAAGAGAGAGAGATGAAAGAAGGCTTTTGGCTCCTTTGAACTCTAAAAATTCAAGTTCCTTGCACTCATGTTGCTTTCTGTTGCATCACCCGGGTCCCTCCTCCCCAACGGCTCTTAGCCTGAAATGATCTTGCTCCCTGTCTCTTCCATCAGAACGCAAGTTCCTTAGGCACAGACACTGCATTTGACTCGTTTCTGTATCCTCAGTGCCTGCTACAGGCAGAAGCTCTCTCTAGGAATGAACACCCTTCCCCCTAAATCTCCTGCACTCTACTCCTGGCTCCGCTTTCCCTATACTAGGCATTGCCTTCCAACACGTAACTTATTTACTAACCTGATTTGTTGCTTTTTGTATCCCACTAGAATGGAACCTCCGAAGGTTCCGAAGGAATCTCCCTGAGAACCGTCCCTGGCATGTGGTAAGCGGTCAAGAAGTGTTTAGGGAAGGAATAAATCCTGATTCCAAAGAGGCTCCTAATTAGACGGCAAACCGCCCCCGGGGATAGTGTTGCGAAAGTTACCAAAACTCGCGGAGAAGTTAACTGGGCCGCAAAATCGTTCTGGTCCTTCCAGCATCGGATTTCTATGACCGGGACCCTAACTGGGCAATCCTAAACTCAATCTGGAAGGGAGAGGGATGGGGCTCAGGTTCACCAAACTAACGAGAAGACAAGGACTCGAGTTCCAGCTTTAAAGAAGCCTCATGCGTGGAAAAAGTTGCGAGGCATGAAGGGGCTAAAGGATCCCTCGGTCCAACTCTGCTGCTTGCAGAGGCGGGGAAACGAAGGTCAGGCCGCGGGGGCGCTCGTTACCTCGATGATCTTGATGAAGCGCGGGAACACCGGGTTGCGGGTAACGGCGATGAGCGGCAGGTGCGGGACCACCTCCGGAATCGTCATGGGCGTCAGCGCCGTTATGATGGGGCCTTCCCCGCCCCCCGCGCTGCTCCCCGCGCCCGCGGCCCCATCCTCGGCGCCGCCCTCGGGGGCATCCTCGCCGCTGGAGAATGCGCCACCGCCGCCGCGGCTGTTCGCCTCCCAAAGTCCCCGCCACTGGCCCGCGGCCACAGGGCCTCGGCCCCACAGCGCCCAGGGAGGCGAGGCGTCGCAGGCCCGCCGGCCTCTGGGCAACCACACTCCGGCGGCAGTCGGGACCCGCCCCCCGGCGGCGGCCAGCAGCGGCCGCCGCAGCGCCCAGCACCGCGCAGCGCCCCACAGCCGCACGTAGCCTGTGCCCGCCGCCATGGCCCGGCCATCCTGGCGACGCACAAGACTTGCGTCATTTCCTCTCGCCGGGCTAGTGCGCACGTGAAGTCCCGCGCGTGCCTATGCGCCGGCGAGGGGCGTGGCCCGGGACGGAAGGCAAGGGGGGTGGGGCTTGCAGGAGCATGAGGGCGGGGCTCAGCCTCCACGCTCCATGCCCCCTGCCCTTCGGCCTTCCAGCCCACGCGCTCGAAGCCCTTTAGGGTCACGTGGGGGGCTGTGGGCACGCTCCGGGGTCCCCGGAAAGCGAGCCACTGGTGCTGCAAGCGCAGCTGCAAGAACGTGTAGGCAGCCCCGTGTATACACTTGGGTTTTGGCGCGCGGACGACAGGTGCTCAGGCTGTGGAGCGCGTCCTGGTTGGTAGATTCGGGCTTCCCGGGGGGACGCTGTGCGCATGCTCACACCAGCCTACCCACAGACGGCTGCGTGCACAAGCCGGGGCCCCGGTGCGGAGTTCGGGGAACGCCGAACGCTCGCTCCGATTGGGGAGAGCCTGGGCATCAGGGGCTGGTGGGGGGCGTGTCGAGGTGGGCGGCTCCGCGTTCCCTGGGAGACGAGGTGCGCCTGCGCTGGCGGCCATGTGCGCAGGCACAGGCTCTGGTTTGCGCATGCCCAGACCGTGAGGCGCCACCCAGCGGCAGTTGAAGTGCATTGGTGGCGGCGGTTTTTCCTACGGGATGCTGGTGTTGGTGTTGGTGTTGGTGGCGGCGACCTTGCGGCTCTGCTTGCTGGCCGGAGCTCAGCCGCTGTGCCGGTGGGGCTGCCCTCCCCGGGGAGGGGTGCTGCCCAGGGTCGGGGAGGGGCCGGCATGTCCTGGAGCGGAGGCGGGAGCGGAGGCTTCCCAGTTTCTAGTTCTAGGAATTGAACTTGGAGGTTTCCCTTTCTTTCTCCCCAACTCCAGCCCTTCATCAAATCCCTTCATTGCCACTTCGAAGTTTGGGCCCGATTCGCACCCCTTTGAGCCAAGTCCGTCGCCACCGCCCCACGTCGTGCGCTTCTCTCCCTCGCCTGGTCCGAGTCCGATCTCGTCTTTCTCCTGTCCCGATTCTGTAGCACCCAGGATAAAACCCACGTTCCTTGCGCAGCCAGCGCTTTCCGCACGATTTGGCCCAGCGTTTCCTCAACGGCAGCGCTGCCGACATTTGGGGGCCGTCACGTTGGAAAGTGTCGAGCAGCATCCCTGGCCCCCACCCGCTACCGCCGGTAGCGCTACCTTCTTCGGGCTTGACAGTCAACCAAAAAGGACTCCAGGCACTGCCAAGTGTCCCTGCAAATTTGCGAAACACCCTGCCCACCTTGAATCAGTGCTCCGGTTAACCCCTTCCCTTCAACAAGTCAGACTCCGTCCAGCCTTGGGAACAAGGGAGAGGCGTTTGCTACTCCTTCTGCCCGGCACACTTTGCTTCCATTACTGGTTCCGCATTCTGATCCTGACTTAAATAGCGCCTTCTATTTTTTTTAATGTTTATGTATTTGAGAGAGAGAGAGCGAGAGCGAGCTCGAACAGGAGAGGGGTAGAAAGAGAAGGAGACAATCCGAAGCAGGCTCTAGGCTCTGAGCTGTCAGCACAGAGCCCCGATGCGGGGGAGGGGCTCGAACTCCAGAACCGACCTGAGCCAAAGTTAGAGGCCCAACGACTGAGCCACTCAGGCGCCCCAAACTTATTTTATAGATGTGAGAACAGACCCAGCAAAATTAAAGACACACTTACCTAAAGACACATTACAGCAAGCGAAAAGTAGGGGGTCTCCAACAAGTGTTAGATTCGTCTCCGAGTTTGAAAAGATAGGTTATATCCAGTTCTCCATTTCCTCACACCCGTTCTCCAAGTGTGGTCCTGGACCAGCAGCAGCACCTGGGAATCTGCTAGAATTCCCTGGATCTGCTCAATCAGAAGTGGGGCCTCCAGGTGCTTCGGTGCATGTCAAGATGCTGTCCCAACATTCTCCAGCCACCAGCACCATCTCCCTGTTCCCTGACCACAGCCTCCCCTCCCCACCCCACCCCAACCCCCATAAAGAAGAAAACCTTGGAGAAGGAGTTCTTAATCCAGGGTCCACAAATGAGCCTTTATGAGCTCTTGGGAGTTACATCTCCATTTTTGTGCGTACATATGTCTGTCTGTGGGAGAGAAGGCCCGTGGTTGTTCCAGATTTTCCAGGGCTTCCTGTGATCCTAGGGCATCAGGAAGAGATGCTTTAGCGGGAGCCCAGAGGTACCTTGGTAGAAGTCGTGCTGAATAGAAAATGACAGATGGTCTCTCTTGTCACTTACCTCTAGTGTTCACACGGTAAGGACAGGAAAGGTGTTTCACGTCAGTCAGCAAGTTCAAGGGGTAGGTGGCTCCATACTTCATGCTCATTCTTCCCCTTCAGAGCTAACACTTCCTAGTATCTCCCGGGTGCCAGTGTGGTGTTAGGCATAGAACGTTTTCTAATCCCCACCATCGCAC
This sequence comes from Helogale parvula, assembly GCA_004023845.1. NCBI lineage: Eukaryota > Metazoa > Chordata > Mammalia > Carnivora > Herpestidae > Helogale > Helogale parvula. The sequence continues at coordinate 17,640 of PJEM01009930.1, read as the reverse complement.
TGTGAAGTAGGAATTCATCTTTCCTGTTTCACTAAAAAACTAGTTGAAAGAGATCGAATAACATGAAGAAAGCCAGGAGGTAGAAGTGGGTTTAGAACTCAGATCACCTGAGTTTTTATCCAGTGTTCATGTAATTTGAACTCTGGAGTAACAGGAAGGAGACTGTTATTTGGCTGAAATGAGCTGGTGCAAGAGGGAACTTTTTCCACCCCCTGTGCGCCTACTATGCACGAAGAAATAGTTCATCAGTTAAAGAGCGTTTCCCGCTGACGTGGCATTATTTCAGATGTGAGGTCTGCATTTCTAAATCCTCTCCCTCCAAGTGCCTGCTTTCTAACTTGTTAGCTTTCCAGTTCCTTGTCCTTGGTCTCTCGTCAAATAACTGAGAGTATGTATATAATTAGTCACATATATAAGAAATGAGATCTGATAGAAATCATCCTGTGAATCTCGTTTCACTTTATTTTGACAGAAGTGTAGATTCACAGCAAGTTGCAAATGCAGCACAGAGAGGTCCTGGGTACCCTTCACCCAGCCCCCCCACCCCCCACCCCGTGACATATGATGTAACCGTATGATATAAAAACAGGAAAATTACTTCGCTCTTCTCCACCTACCTCAATTTCACCTTTACGTTTCCAATGTTCTATATTAGGAAATCACTTTTATCTGGCGCGTCTTACTATTAATTTTAAGACCTGTGCAACTCTCTCTCTAGGACCGTCTGTATTTTGCACATAGGACATCACGCTTGATTAAACATCCTTGCAAGAACAACATAGCCCTGTATCTAGGGTAAGTGACCGTTTTACGTCCTGTGACCTTGCTTTTTTATTAAAACGTTAGATTCGCCCTCATTCATTCATTCAGCAAACGTTATGGAAGATGACTTGGTCCTGGGTTGCTCACTGCTGGTCTGTAGGGAGTCGGTAGGTGGGGTGGGGGGGGCGGGGGCAGGCCTTGGGCAAAGTGAGGACTCAGCTACTCCTGATAAGATGTGAATTCTGTCCATCCTTTAAAGTCCATCTGCCATGGAGTAGCCCCTCTCCACTCGTGGCTATTTAAAGTTTCCATCACCAGTTGAACCGTTAAACACAAGGCAGGACATCCACACATGGGAAGGTTATGCAGCTTTAAGAAGGAAGGACATTCTGGGGCACGTGGGTGGTTCAGTGGGCTGAGCCGCCGACTCCTGCTTTCAGCTCAGGTCATGATCCTGGGGTTGTGGGATCGAGCCCAGCATCAGGCTCCACACTGAGTGTGGAGCCTGCTTAGGGTTCTCTCTGGTCTTCTGGCCCTTTCCCCAGCTCATGCGCACTCTCTCCCTCTCTCTCAAATTAAAAGGCGGGGGCGGGGGGGAGGACATCCTGCCACCTGCCACCACGTGGACGGACCCTGAGGACACTGTGCACAGTGACAGAAGCCAGACACAGAAGGACACGTCCTGCGTCACCCCACCCACAGGAGGTCCCTAGAGGAGGCCTGTCCACAGACACAGAGAGTAGATGGTGGGGGCCGGGGATGGGGAGTCAATGCTTCGTGGGGACACAGTCTCAGTTTGGGGAGATGAGGCAGTTCCGGAGGCAGATGGCGGGGGGTGCTTGCACAATAATGTGAATGTGATTAGTGCCACCAAACCGGACCTTAAGAAATGATAATGGTATATTTTAAGTCTATTTTATCACAATCAAAATAAGTGTGAAATACAGATTTTATATTGCGTTTATTTTACTCCCACTTAAAAACAAATTAAACAGAAATGTTAATTAAATACAGTAGAAAAACCCACACTTCAAGCACTCAGTGTAGATGGTGGCGACCATGTTGGACATCATCACGTCTGCTTTCAAGCAGGGGTCACAAACTGTGGGTGTCCAGCTCAGCCTCAGCCTCAGCCTGCCGTCTGGTTTTGCGTGGCTGGCAAAACAAGAGTCGTCTTTATACAACTGAAAAAAGATATCAAAAGTAGCATCATATTTTGTGACAGCCGAACTGATGTGAAATTCAATTTTTTAAAAATATTTGTTTATTTTTGAGAGAGACAGAGAGACAGAGCTTGAGGTGGGGAGGAGCAGAGAGAGAGGGAGACACAGAATCGGAAGCAGGCTCCAGGCTCCGAGTTGTCAGCACAGAGCCTGACATGGGGCTCGAACCCACGAAGTATGAGATCATGGCCTGAGCCAAAGTTGGACACTTAACCGACTGAGTCACCCAGGTACCCCAAATTCAAATTTCAATGTCTGCAATAAAAGTTCTACTGCTCTGCAGCCACATCCCTTTGGTTACATATTGTCCATAGTGGCTTCCGTGCTCCAGCAGCAGAGCTGAGTGCTCAAGACAGAGGCCATGTGGTCCCTAAAATATTTCCTCCCTGTCCTTTTACGGTTTGCCAGACCCCCAGCTTAGAACAAAACATGCTCAGGTGATATCCTGATGCCCAGAACATGCTGGAGTCAGGGAGAGGCTGATTCCAACAGCTTCTGGAAACGAGCCATTCTGATGCTTGATAAAACGATGGAATGTCCCGTTTTGCCTAGAGTGCTGGTGAGGATGAGGGCAAACGTGGGTCCCCCTCTTGTGGGGGACAGTTTGGCAGATCTGTTAAAATGGTCAGCACATGCTCTCAGATACAACGATCCCGTTTCTTAAAGTTAACCTAAAATTATAACTTGTTTTTTAAAAGTTTTTTAGGGGCGCCTGGGTGGCTCAGTCGGTTAAGCCTCCGGCTTCGGCTCAGGTCAGATCTCACATTCGTGGGTTCGAGCCCCGCATCAGGCTCTGTGCTGACAGCTAGCTCAGAGCCTGGAGCCTGCTTCCAATTCTGTGTCTCCTTCTCTCTCTGACCCTCCCCCTCTCATGCTCTGTCTCCCTCTGTATCAAAAATAAATAAAACATTTTAAAAAATTAAAAAAAATAAATAAAAGTTTTTTAATGTTTTTATTTATTAACATAAAGGCAAAAATATAGAGAATCATATAACTGTCCTTTAACTTTGTACTGGAGGTCCCAGCCAGTGCCATATGACAAGAAAAAGACATGAACTACAAAACACCTCGGAAAGAAAGAGACAATGTTTGACAAATCCAAGAGTATCAGCTTCCAGAAGTACTAACTGGGTACAGCAAGATGGCCAAATACAACAGAGAGATTAAAAACATCAACACCTCTCGGGGCACGCGGGCAGCTCCGTTGGTTGAGCAGCTGACTCTTGGTTTCAGCTCAGGTCATGATCTCATGGTTTGTGGGTTCAAGCCCCGTGTCGGGCTCTCTGTTCTGTCAGCACCAAACCTGCTTGGAATGTCTCACTCCCTGTCTCACTGCCCCTCCCTGCTCACCTGTGAGCCTGTGCACTCACTCACATTCTGTTTATCTCAAATAATAAAAAAAATCAACACCTCTCTTGTAAACTAGCCATGAACACTCAGAAAAGGCAGTTATGAAAAGCATCATTCCCAATAACAACAAATACATTAAAACATGTAAGAATCAACTCAGTTCCTGTCTATGTAAAACCATAAAACTCTCCCCGAGGGGGCAGGAGAAAGAGCTCTGGATAAGGACGCAATATACCATGTTCATGGATGGCCTTTCACTTTTTTTAAAGTATTTATCTTGAGAGAGAAAGAGAGCAGAGGAGGGGCACAGAGAGAGGGAGAGAGAGAATCTGTCAGCACAGAACCCATTGTGAGGCTCAAACCCACGAACTGTGAGATCATGACCTAAACCAAAATCAAGAGTCCGATGCTTAACCGACTGAGCCACCCAGGCCCCCTGATGGCCTTTCGCTTTTTAAGTTTCCTGCCAGCGGGAACACGTCCTTTCACACATCACACATTTGTGGTCTGAAACCTTTTACTTCAGTGGGATCAGAACCATATAAATGGTAAAACTGAAGTCCGTCCTGGGTAAGGCAAGCTGTCACGTATGTAAAATACGTCATTTACCTAATTTTACATTTGACACGGTCATACTCTTAATGTTATTTCTAGAAGTCAAATACCCAGTCTATAGAGGTTTACTCATGCAAAACCAGATAGATGCTAGCTAGCTAGCTAACTAGATAGAACTTAAATGCTTCCTTGTTTAAAAAAAAGGGCGGGGGAGATTTTGTTGGAATAGAACATTTTTAGAGTGCCTGTCATTGTCTCTTTTCTTGTATGAAATTGTCCTCATTTACCTCTTTTATTGTCTATTTCAGAAGACAGATTTTTTTCACAAGAGATAACTTCCAAAATAGCCTCCTTCCTCTTTCCATCCCTACATCAATGAAGGTAACTATTTTACTTAACCGTCTGAAGGATTCTCAACATAAGTAGCCCTTTGGGGGGTGGAGATATACTTTGGAAATACCATACTAGTCTGTTTTTGTAAGTCTGGGGGTTTATATTACAACGTACCTCTTAAAAGACATTGAGAGAGAGAAATTTCCAAGCCAGAAGAAAGGGTGATTCTATTCTATTCTATTTTTTTTTCCTGAAAGAAGGAAACAGTTCTGAAGAGAATTGTTGGAAGTGTGTGCGTTATGGATAGATTACACGCAGTAATCTCGGGCCGCCCCTGAATTGTCCTAAACCCAAACAGAAAAACCTTTATCGTCTCAGTAACTGCAGAGACTCACCACCGGCCCCGGTGCTAAAGAAGGCTCTGCCGTCCATTAAAATGCCAATATATCTTGTAAAAGCATTTATTATTTATGTTCACCATTGTCACTCTCTAGGCTTTATCCTCAGAGACAGTTTTGGTAAGGAAGGAGACCGTGAACTTAGGTGTCGGAGGGTACCGAGCACCAACTCCAACCGCCCGGTTTTGACTCCAGCCGACCCCAGGACGGACGGCGCCCGGGAGCCCCACAGCCCCGCCGGCACGCGCGTCTCTTACGGGTGCATCCGGGTGTCCTGCCTTCAGACTCCTCTGAAGCGATGCGCTTACCGGTCTCCTCTGTGTCGGCATTTCCAGGTCGGCACCCCGGAAGTCACATCGGCACACATCGCTGCCTCCATGCTGCTCTTCGTAGTGAATCAGAAAGTCTATATTTATGATTATGAAGCCAATTCCTGGAACGCGTCTAGAGGTACGCGGGTTTTATATTTTTTAAAAATTTTGTTTGCAGTCATCCAGGAAGAGGTTGTTAATTTTGGAAATACGAACAGCCAGCCAGGTGCCCAAAGAACTCATGTTTGGGGTTTTCTCCTTTTTTTTTTTTGGAATTCTCTCTCCCTCTTAGGTATACAGCACCCCGTTTCACATATTTCTGGTGATAACTGCTGTTACAGCAGACATCCCTTCTGTGTGGTGAGTATGTGGTGTGCAGCTGCCTGTTCTTACTGCGCTGTGAACGTAGACAGTTATGAAGGAGCATAATGACAGAGGAGCGTCCCCACGAGAGCCGGGACGTCAGGTCCCGCGATGGACGTGGGCAAAGTCCCTTCCCCACGGTTTGGAGGAAGGATTCCCCAGCCGACACGCTAGGAATATATCCACCTTTCTTCCTTTTTTTTTTTAATGTTTATTTATATATTTTGCGAGAGAGAGAGTGAAAGTGTGGGCACAAGTGGGGGAGGGGCAGGTAGTGCGCACGTGCATGAGAGAGAGAGACAGAGAGACAGAGAGAGAATGAGCGGCAGAGAACCCAGTGTGGGGCTTGACCTCATGCCCTGAACCAAAATCAAGAATCGGATGGTCAACAGACTGAGCTACCCAGGTGCCCTCCGCCTTCTTCCGTTTATAATCTTGATGTTTTGAAATAATTATTGACCCTACGAGTAGTCCCGTGCCCCCTTCACGGTTCCTCCAACAGTTCCATCTTATGTAACTACAGTAAACTAAAACTGGGGGGGGCGCCTGGGGGGCTCAGTCGGTTAAGCGTCCGACTTTGGCTCAGGTCACGATCTCACAGTCCGTGGGTTCGAGCCCCGTGTCGGGCTCTGTGCTGACAGCTCAGAGCCTGGAGCTGCTTCGGATTCTGTGTCTCCCTCTCTCTCTGCCCCTCCCCCACTTGTGCTCTGTCTCTCTGTCTCAAAAATAAATAACCCCCCCAAAAAATGTTTTTTAAATTTTAGAAAAAGACTTTTCTGTGTCTGTTCCTCCAGGACATAAGTAATTCCGTGTTTGCCTATTTGCACGGAGACCAGATATCCCAGACCACCGTGTACTTCTCCCACACCCAGGGATACGAATTTCAGAAGTTTGCCTACAAAGGACAGGTATGTCCAATTTGGTAAGAACGGGAGCAGAATCACCGAATGTGCATCGGCCTCCTGCGTGGGGGGGCAGGCAGCAGTCACGGGCGGCCCAGCGCCTTTCTCTCCCTTTAAAGAGTCCACAGGCGGGAGGGTTGGGGAAATTCGAGGTCCAGGGAGCTGGCGAGGGAGCTCAGGAAGTTGGGAAAGGACGCGAGCGGGGTGAGGTCACAGGACACGGTGGCGAACTGACAGGGCTGCACAGAGGTCGTGGCCCCTCACCCCAGGCCCATCCAGCAATCAGGGCCATCAGGGCCGTCACGGTCCCGTACACAGACGCGAGAACTGTCCGGGGTCGGACATACGCCCCACCTTCCCCCAGACACGCTCATGCCTATCCTCAGAGACCCCGGAGTGACCCTCACTTGGAAACAGGGTCTTTGCAGATTTAATTAGCACAGCTGAGGTCACACTGGATCCGGGCGGCGGGACTGGTGTCCGTGTAAGAAGAGGAGATGCGCACAGAGAAGAGGGCCAGGTGACATTGCAGGGGTGCGGCTGTGAGCCAAAAGACGCTGAGGGTCCCTGGCGACCACCAGCAGCTGGAGGAGAGGTGTGGCGTGCCTTCATTCAAGGTTCTGGCCACGTGCTGCATTTCCCTAGAGGGGAAATAGACCAGGACGAAATAGACGTTCCTTCGTTTTCACTTACTAGACAATCTAGAGTTCAAATCAAACGCATGCTGATGATCTCCTCACAGGTGTATGTTTTTGTTTGTTTTGCAGGCAGGACTAGTCGGGACTTTGGGTGGGGTCTTCGACCTGCACTCCCTGTCACAGACCGGGCTGCTTCTCATTGATCAGGGGAAGGTGAGTAGCTCTGGACTGGGAAGGGAGGCTCAAGGGACCTTTGCCCCAAGCCGGGTTTCTGTTAAAACTCACACACTTGGATTTTCATATCTGAAATCCATCTAGCTTTTCATTTACCTGTCCATCCATGTGTCCATCCATCTCTCCACCCACCCAGCCCCCAACCCACCTACCCTACCTACTTACCCATCCATCTGTCCGTCTGTCCATCCACACATCCATCCATGGGTCCATCCAGGTACATGTCCATCCATCCATCCATCTACCCACCTGTCCACCTACCTAGTCAGCCATTCATCCATCCACTCACCTACCTACGCGTCCACATACCCACCTACCCGCTCACACACCCGCCACCCATCTCCCCTGCATCCATTTGTCCATTCAGTCATGTACTTGGCGATATCTCAGCAGTGCCTGGGGGCGCCACGCCCTGTGCTGAACACTAGCAATAAAGTACGAGCTGTGGGGCATGTATCACTGACCGCGCAGAAGATCGTCTTAAATGTTTCGTGCTGAACTATTTGCTAACAATTAGTTTCATGTGTGTTTAGAAAATCGGTGTATGAAACCTGTGACCTCACAGATATCCTTTAGACTAAGACACAGTGAAGGGGGGGAGTCAGTCCATGTAAAGTGCCTTTAAAGAAAAAAAAATTAAGTCAGAAAAAGATTAGGTACAGTCAGTACCCAGGCATTTCAAGGAGGGTAAGTGGGATGTCCTCAGCTTTGGAGTTCAGGGAAGCCCTGTTGTCTGGAAGCTTCCAGAATTTGGGCGGACCTCCATGGCTGAAAGCCCCTCCCCCTCCCCCCTGCGTGCTCCTGTCCCCACACGAGTACCCTCATTAGCATGATGTTCCCTGGGACACATCACTGGGAGTGAGCCGTATGCCGTGGATGGCACCTCCGCACCGTTCCTCAGGCACCCCCTACCCACAGTCCCAGAGGGTGTGGCTGGCAGCTGTCCACACCTGGGGGGCTTGCTCCCGGCACAGTTGCATTCCTAGCCGCTGGGCCCTTGACCCTAGGTCTCTGCCTGTTACCGGGCTGATGTCTGTTGAGGTGCCTTGGCCACGGCCTCCTTAAGGAGGAGGAGGAAACCAGCAGGCCACATCTCTCTGCTTGGTGCTCAGTACTCAGTGCTCAGTGCCTTTCCGCCCAGGGCCTCCCTTCCCCCTGGCCCCTGGGCGCCTGAACCTCCTGGAGCCTTTGGTTTGGGGCTCCCTCCACAGAGAACAAAACAGAGCCCCTCGCCTGACCCAGCAGCCCTCAGTAGGGGGAGAAACGGCGGGGGGGGGGGGGCTCCAAACTTTCTCTGGCCTCCCCCGTCAGCAATTCCAGGCTGACCTCCATGTTGCCTTACTTATTTCCTCTGCCACCCAGCAGCCCAGCCCGAGGACAGGGGACCAGAGCCAGCCGGAGGGTTATACCTCGGGCCTGGGTCGGGGGGAGGGGGGACGATGCGCGCTTGGCAGGGGCAGCCAGCCCGGCCCCTGGGTCCTCCAGGTGGGGGCCCCGCTGCCTGTGGCGGGACTAGTCGTTTGGGGCCACCCGGGGCGCAGTGGGCGTGGAGCGAAGTCCCAGTGACCACGCTCGAGGCCGCTCGCCAGTGCTGACCCAGCGGGTCCTTCTGTCGCCCGGACTCGCGATCGCTGTCTCGCAGGCCATGTTCAGCTACTCAGAACACCCCCTGAACCACAGCTTGGGGCTGCCCTTCGACTACAATGGGACCCTTGACGTCCTCGTCACCCCTGGCCAGAAGGGCGTGCTGGTCTTCTGGTCTGAGAAGAGCCTGCTGCTTTCTGGAAACTCTGGTGAGCGAGGGCCAGACGGCCCCGGAGGGCCCCCCCCCCCCCCCGTCTCCTCCCCCTCGCTCCTGCCCCGAGGACCTCACTGAGCCCTGCCCGCCACGCTCCTGCCTCCTCCAGCCTTCAGGGCCCTGTGGGCAGGTTCTGAAAGCCGCCCCCCCCAGCCCCCGTCACCTAGGCCAGCCCTGGAACCACAGGTTCACACCCCGGGGACGCGGCTCTGGGCTTCCCCCGGAGGGAGAGAAATCTGGGCAACGACCCGGCCCCTCCAGCTGGCCTAGCTGCGGTCCCCGCCGCTCGAGCCCAGCCCGGGAAGGTGCACCGTCAGGGGCCTCTGGGCACCGATGTGGCTGCAGGCACGCCGACAATTGCAGCCCCCCTCACAGCCCCCGGTTGGCCGCCTGAACCCTGCTGTCCACCGCCTTCCCCCCCCCCTCCGCCCCCAACCCCGCCCCCAACCCCCAGCGCAAGGAAAGGGCTCAGGGCTGACTGGTCCGTTTGGAGAGCTCATTCCAGAAAGGAAGCTCTCACCCCTCACACAGGCTCCCGGTGTAGTTAACGGGATTCGGAGGCACTCAGGCCTCTAGCAGCGAGGGAGGCGTGTCTCCCCGCCGTCCTGTCCCCCTGGGGCGCGCTTTGCTCAAGCCCAAGTGCATTGTGCGCGATGCCCCGGCGCATGCATGCGTGTCCGCCTCCCGTCTGTGTCCCTTGAGTCATGAACCCAGGGCTGGGGGCGGGCGGGCGGCGGGGACCCCGTCCTCAGGACCCCGCCCTCCGTCTCCCAGGTCAGCTGGTCGACCTCATGGAGGTGGACGAACGACCTCACACCTCGTACTTCTCCGTGGCCGAGGCCAACGTCACCATCCACAGCATCGCCGCCAGTGCGTGGCCAGCCTACGGGTAGCTTTCCGGAAGGTGCCGTGTATGGGGCGCGTTCGCCGCCGACCCCGCCGGACCGGGTCCCGCCCAAACCAACCACGTGACCGCTGCACGCTCGGGAACAGCTCCCGGCACAAGCCATCGCGCCTTCTCACCGCGATGGAATGTTCACTGGGTGAACATTCTCCTTTCCTCAGGCCACTGCCACCAATGCCCACGAACCGGGAGGGGTGGGGGGCGGTTCTGGAGGCCGGAAGTCTGACATCAACGCGCCAGCCGGCCGCGCTCCCTGCACAGGCGCCCGGACAGGATCTGCCCAGGCCCATCTCTCTGGCTTGGAGCGGCTGTCGGCCACTATGTCCGCACGCCGTGTCTCTTCTGTTCATGTCTCCATGTCCGTATTTCCCCTTTAAAAAACTGTTTTAAATGTTTCTGTTTTGGGGGGGGCGGGAAGAGCAGAGAGAGAGACACGCAGAATCAGAAGCAGGCTCCAGGCCCTGAGCTGTCAGCACAGAGCCAGACATGGGGCTCGAACCCACAAACCGTGAGATCATGACCTGAGCCAAAGTCAGCTGCTCAACCGACTGAGCCCCCCGGCGCCCCAGTTTCCCCTTTTTGTAAGGACACCAGTCGTACTGAATTAGAACCCACCCTGACGACCTCATTTGAACTTGATCACCTCTGGAAAGATCTGATCTCCAAGTCCAGTCACCTGCTGAGGTCCTGGGGGCTAGGACCCCAATCTACCTTTTTTGGAGGGGACACGTTTCAACCCCTACCAGATGGCATCCCTAGGATTTCTTTTGCCACCAAATTGTCATCCTGGTGCTGTCTTAAACGGTGACATTCGCCCAAGTAATTCTTCTGAAAGTTGGAAACTTTGAGGCAAATAGTGGGATAAACTGAGAGGGGGGGTCACTTGAGTTTTAAGTCACTGTTTCCCTGTTCGCTGTTCACAGCATTACACCCTCCTATCTGTGTCCTTGTATCTGTTTAAAATCAACTCAATTCTAGAAATCCATGAGGCAGCATTTCCTTATAATTAAACCAGTGGTGCGTGGTCCTTTATTTTTCTTTTCTTTTTTAAATTTTTAATGTTTTTAATTTATTTTTGAGAGACAGACAGAGACAGCACGAGCAGGGGAGGGTCAGAGAGAGAGGGAGACACAGAATCCGAAGCAGGTCCCAGGCTCTGAGCTGTCAGCACAGAGCCCGACGCGGGGCTCGAACCCCAAACCGTGAGATCATGACCTGAGCCGAAGGCGGACGCTTAACCAACTGAGCCACCCAGGCGCCCCAGAAATTTTTCTTCTTAACGTTATGAATACAGTTAAAGCCTCTTGCACGAGCTTCCCAAACCCCGGCCCCTCTCCGGCTTCCTGGAGGCAACCCCAGTTAGGAATCCGGAGTGAAAGGCAGTCCGGTGAAAGACTCACATGAGTGCAGTGCGGATCTGCGCGAACACACAGCATCCCCCCTCCAGGCCGTCTGCTCCCGGATAAATGCCGTCCCGTTAGTCACTCTGCCACCTGCCTTTCTCATCACCTCGTCTTCCGTGCCACCATGGTGAGGACACGCCACGAGAGGTCTGCCCTCTTAACAGACTGGGAAGTGCCCAATGCGGTGTGAACCACAGGCACGACACCCAGCAGAGTTCTAGAACGTCCCGCATACCTGAAACCTTCTACCTGTCCTACGGCCAACTCCTCCCCATGTCCTCAACCTGGGGACACTCGGCGGTGTCTGGGGACATCGGTGGTCGCCTCATGGGGGGGGGCAGGGTCCTAGTACCTACTGGGTAGAGACCAGGGATGCTGCTTGACATCCTAGGGTGCCCAGGACGCACGCCCCCAAACCATCACCAAGAAGGATCCGGTCCCTAACCTCACTAGAGCCAAGGCTGAGAAACCCTGAGTACATTAATTCACTCCCTGCTCTGCAAACACACCCTCACTTTTCTTTACGTTTATTTGTTTTTGAGAAACAGAGCGAGAGCACAAGTGGGGGAGGGGCAGAGAGAGGAGACACAGGAGGGGAAGCAGGCGCCAGGCCCCGCGCTGCGACGTGGGGCTCGGACTTACAAACTGTGAGATCGTGACCTGAGCCCCTCAACCGGCTGAGCCCCCTCGGTGCCCACGCACACCTCTACCTTCCTACATCAGATGCTTTCCCCAAGGTTAAGCATCGCTTTTTCTAAGAGCTTTTTCGATTGTCTTTTTTTTTTTTTTTAACAATAAAAATAGACATTCGGTCATGTTGACCCTTTCACAAAACCTTTTCGTGGTGTCCTGGGCTCCTTGGAACTTTGTGTCTGCAAAAGACCAGAAGCAGCCTCCAGGTCCACCGCAGAGGACCGGCTAAATAAGTTCTAGTTCATCTGGGCACACGTATCCACATGGAAGAAAACACTTACGTTTTGTTCTTAAAAGACTTGAGGGGTTCCAGGATCTGACGCCGCGTACACCAGACTGCTAGCACGGACGTGTACTAAAACATTTAGCCGGGGTTACCCAAGCCAGGGGTCAGCAAACCATAGCCCAAGGGCCGAATGTGGTCCAGCGCTGGTTTTTTTAAATAAAGTTTTATTGGGGCACCTGGGTGGCTCCATCGGTTAAGCATCCGACTCTCAGCTTCTGCTCGGGTCATGATCTGACGGTTCGTGAGTTCAAGCCCCGACAGCTCAGAGGCTGCTTGGGATTCTCTGTCTCCCTCTCTCCCTGCCCACCCCACCCGCCTGCTCACTCTCTGTCTCTCTCAAAAATAAACTTAAAGTTTTATTGGAACACAATCACGCCCGTTCATTTACAAGTGGTCCATAGTGGCTCCCGCAGAGCTGAGCGCTTGTACCTCATCACCTGCCCGGCGAAGCAGAAAATACCGCCATCTGGTCTTTTACAGAAGTTTGCTGACCCCTGGCCTCTATGAGGGAACCTGGGGTGGTTTTGTTTTTAACTCTATATCTGTTACAGTTGTGTCCCCTGAAACAGCCCTCATTTCAATTCTGTTCTGTCTTGTTTGGTTTTTCCCAGATCAGAACGAACTGGCGATTTTAACTCAGGAGAACAGTTTGTATTATGCCAGCCTCGGAATCCTGCCAACTTCTCTAATCAAAGTAGGTAAAAGTCAAAGTACTGTTCTTACCCCGATGCTGAGGAATTACGGTCTCATTCTCAAACTTCAGAGCCTTTTCCCGAAGGCTAGAAATGACTCTAGGTATTAAAATAGTACTGGTATTTTAATAACAATGGTAATAATCTGATACTAATTTTAATTAATAAGGAATTATTAACATTATTTTAACTTTGAATGTTTTGAATAATCATGGCGATTTTGCTGGTTGTTAAAGTTACGGCCACAGCAGCTAAAACTTACTGAGCACTCAGAGTACAGGAGGCTTTGGTCTGAGCGGTGTCCCTGTTTCCCTCATTTAATCCTGACCATCGTCTTAAGAAGGAGAACCTCGGGGCGCCTGGGGGGCTCAGTTGGAGGACCATGTGACTCTTGATCTCGGGGTCGTGAGTTGGAGCCCCACATTGGGGCCAGAGATAACTAGAAAAGAAATAAACAAATAAACTTAAAGAAAAAAAAAAGTAGAACCTTGTATTGTCCCCATTGGACAGATGGAAAAACTGAGGCACAGAGAGATGGGAAGCGGTGATGCGGGGGTTATTTCGCACCACCTTCTCTGTCATGCCTGTCTGATTTTATTTCACCCTCACAAAACCCCAGGAAGGAGATCATATCTTCCAATTTTTACAAGGGAGGAAAAACTGAAGTTCAGATTTCTCTTTCCTAAGGGCCGGTGACTCGTTAGCAACTGAGCCAGAAAATACACACAACGACCATCTGTCACTTAGAAGCCTTCACCCTGACATTTTTTTTTTTCTTTAATTTTTGAGAGACAGCGCGAGCAGGGGAGGGCCAGAGAGAGAGAGGGAGACCAGAATCAGAAGCAGGCTCCAGGCTCTGAGCTGTCAGCACAGAGCCTGACGCGGGCTCAAACCCACGAACTGTGAGATCATGACCTGAGCCGAAGTCGGGCGCTCAACCGACTGAGCCACCCAGGTGCCCCTAAGTTCTTATTTATTTCTGAGAGACAGAGAGAACATTGGAGGAGCAGACAGAGAGAGAGAGAGAGGAAGAGAGAGAGAGAGAATCCCAAGCAGGCTCCGCGCTGTCAGCACAGAGCCTGACTCGGAGCTCGAACTGACAAACTGTGAGATCATGAAATCAAGAGTCGACGAAGAGTCAGACGCTTAACCAACTGAGCCACCCGGTGCCCCACCACATGGACATTCTTGACGACCAGGGTGTTTTCTGGGGGGCGGTCTGTAGCTTTTGTCTGACTTTCCAGAGCGGTCCGGGACCTGTGGATAAGTCTAGAATTATTTCCCGTGTGTCCCCTCTGATGAGGAAATACAGAGTTTCCATCATTAACCACCAAGGAGTGATGACTTTGTTTATTTGGTCTTCCTTATAAATCTAAACCGGAATCATAAAATGTACATCCTCAAAAAAGACTTAGAATGACCTGAGCTCTGAAATCGCTTTTCTCTTAGTTTTCAGGCCAAAACATCTGGTCCCCAGAGGCAGCCGTGATGTTCACGGATGTGGGGAGACTGGAAATACTGATGCCGGTCCCCGACCCGACGTCTCCAGTTTTTGATTTCCAGAAGTGCCCCATGAACGTTCAGGCACTTCTCATGGACCCCAAACTCCAAGTTGACGTTTGCAAAGTATGTGATCATAACTGTTCAGATCGATGTTCCAGGCACCCTTTCTTCTTCTTCTTCTTTTTTTAACGTTTATTTATTTGAGAGAGAGAGAGAGAGAGCATCAGCGAGAATGAGTGAGGAAAGGGCAGACAGAGACAGACACAGAATCCCAAGCAGGCTCCAGGCTCGGAGCTAGCTGTCCGCACAGAGCCCGACGCGGGGCCCGAACCCACAAACCATGAGATCATGACCTGAGCCGAAGTCAGACGCTTAACAGACTGAGCCACCCAGGTGTCCCCTCCAGGCATGCTTTCTAAAAAAGGCAAATCTCAGGGCGCCTGGGTGGCTCAGTCAGTTAAGCCTCTGACTCTTATTTCGAATCAGCCCACAATCTTGTGGTTCCTGAGATCGATACCCACCTCTGGCTCCGTGCTGGCAGCCCAGAGCCTGCTTGAGATTCTCTCTCTCTCTCTCTCTCTCTCTCTCTCTCTCATTCCCTGACTCCCTGCCCCTCCCCCACTTAAAATAAATAATAATACGTAAACATTAAACAAATAAATACAGAAGACTAATCCCACGGACCCGGAGCTGGGCATTTGTCACCAGCGGCCACGCAGGAGAGCTCCAAGGAAGGTGGCCAGATAAAGCAGGGAACCCCGGTTACACTTGTATGTCACACAAGCAACTAAACCCAGCAAGCCGCCATCGCGGCCCCCGGGGCTGGCGCCCTGGCCCTGGACAGTTTCACGTCCCTCATTTCAGATAGAAAACACTTCCCTTTATTAGATGCTGTTTGCAGCAAGAACCAGCCAACCCTCTCGAGGGTTTGGGAGAGGATAAAGCAGGGGTGCGTTTGCCTGGACCGCTCGTGCCCCCCAGCAGTCAAACGCACCGTCAGTGTTGCTCAGTCTCCCCTGGGGAGCTCTGGACCGGGAGATTCGGTTGGGCTCAAGGTTTCCACCAAGCCATGGGGGTCAAGGCCGCCTCGGGAGATCAGAGAAGCGGAAGCTGTAGAAACGGAAACGTGCGTCATGTCTGACTCATTGTTCTGCGAGTAACGGAAAGTCCAAATCAAAGGCTTTAAGCCGGACAAGCAACTGTTGACTCCTGCAGCCTAAAGGTCTGAAGTGGGGGGCGGGGGGACCCCAGGAGAGGCTAGCTTTGGTAACTCAGGACACGCCGCCCAGAAGCAGGCTGCTGCCCATCTGCCCACTGTGCCTGCCGGGAGCTCCAGCTTCGTCCCGAGGGTCCCCGAGAGCCTCTCCTGCCTCGGCGGCGAGGCGGCTGCCGCGGGCCAGCGTCCTCACACGGCATCCCGGGCGCACGAGAGAGGGTCTCACATCAGGGTCCTGCCGAAGCCAAGAGAAACCCCACCCATGGCTCCTGCCGCCCTTCGGCTCGGGGGGGGGGGGGCCATTCCCAGAGCGACCCCATGGCTGGGGGTGAGCGGCTCAGAGCCCGACCCTTGAGACGGCAGTGAGCACAGTCCCCCAGGCCACCGGCCCAGGGCTGTGCAAAGGGGCCGTCTGCCAAAGCAAAGCGAGGACACCCTCGGGCAGAGGGACCAGCCCCGGACAGAAGGCTCCAGGCCCTCCTAGAATCCATCTCCCCCGGACCCTGGCAATCACACGGTCAGAAGTGCCGGAGAATGCCATTCAGCTCTTTTCTCCTGATTTTCTTTTTCTTAAATAAATTTTTTAATGTTTATTTTTGAGAGAGAGAGAGCATGAGCAGGGGAAGGGGCAGAGAGAGAGACGGAGACAGAATCCCAAGCAGGCTCCAGGCTCCGAGCGGTCAGCACAGAGCCTGACGCGGGGCTTGAACCCACGAACCACGAGATCGTGACCTGAGCACAAGTCGGATGCTTCACCGACTGAGCCCCCCAGGTGTCCCTAGGGTGTCCATTTCCAAATGGCCTTTGGATCCATGGCATTTAGCGATCTGGGAAAGAAAAAAGGGCAGATGTGCCTTATACCGAGTGTGTCCTCTTATGAGATGGTGATGCTAATAGATACGAGTGGGTTTTTTTTCCTTCCTTTCCTTACTTGCCACAGTAAAATATCCCCGGCCATAGGGATGTTCTTGTGAGCCCTTGAAATCGCATGTCTGGACACACGTGGAGGGAAAACGAGAGAGCGAGCGCTAGCAAGGCCTCTGGGGAAACGCGGCCCCTGAACTCTCAGAGGAAAAGGCTGTGCCATTAGCAAGCAGTTTTCCCAACCCTCCCAAAAAGCCTCACCCCAAAGGGCAATTACACAGCATAACAAAAACCCAGGGGCGACGGGGGGGGGGGGGGGTCCCTGGTTCAGTCGGAAAAGCGTGGGACTCTCCAGGTCGTGAGTTTGAGCCCCGTGTTGGGGTTTAAAAACAAAACTTAAAATCAAAGACAAAACCCCCAAAATCGCCCGGATGAGAGCCGGGACAGTCGGGCAGCGGAGATAAATCACCCAGTTTCAAGTAACGAGCGAAAGGGTAACAACCCAAACCCGAGAGACCCCTCCGCCCACGCCCACCTGCGCCAGGAAAACCCAGACTGAGGGAAGCCGGGGCTCCGGCGGCCTGGGGGCCTCAGAGGTGAAGAGAAATGAAGAGGAAGGGACGAGGGGGAGCCTGTGGATGGAAAGGGACTTAGGACAATGTCTGACCGCGGGCAGGACCACGTTCTGTCACCTGGGGGGGTGCACCTGGCCAAGAAACAGTTATGGCAGAAGTCCGGCATGGGGTGGGGGGACTTCTGGAAAGAGGAGGGCCTGCAACGTGGGGACCGCAGGACCCAGCGGGGAAGACAGTGTCGTGGGGGAAAGACCGGAAGGTTCCATCCCCAGGGGAGACGGCCGGCCTCCCACCTGCCGGCCCTTTCCGCGGATCCGATTCGATGGAGTGACTGGCATGGCGCTTCTGCCCAGGTGGAGCTTCTGCAGGGGGAGTTTGACAACAGGATGTACACCATCGACATGAACAGCGACCTGGCGCTGACGGCGCTCATGATCCCGCGGCCGGGCACGTCGCCCCTCCCGCTGGTAAGGCCACCTCCCGGCGCGGGGGCCCCCAGCGTCACCGGCCCTGCGACCCCCCCACCTACCCTGGGGAGAGACCTCACTCTGTAGAAACAGCCTCCACCCGGCTGGCCTCCTTTCCCGCGGCCTCTGTGTCCCGTTCATCCTGCGTCTGCGTCTGGGCCCCCCCCCCC
>PJEM01009929.1:0-66854 GCA_004023845.1 Helogale parvula | reverse complement strand
TTGACATGGCATGGAAACCAGTGCCTGACCTTTTGTTTTTAAGCTCCTCCGGTGATTCTGCAATGGCTGGTTAGATACTTCTCTAGATCAGTGGTTCTCAGACTTTAGCATTAGAATCATCTGGAGGACTTGTTAAAATACAGATGTCGGGGCCGAATTCCCAGAGTTTCTGATTGAGTAGCCCTGGGCAAGGCCCAAGAATTGGCATTTCTAACAAGTTCCCAGGTTATGCTGATGCTGCTGGTCTTGCAACCACAGTTTGAGAACTGCTATGGGGTATTTTATATAACCTTAATGTTCAAAATGTAGCCTGCAGACTGGAAGCCATAGTATCACTTGGGATTTTGTTAGGAATATAGAATTTCAGGACCCCCCACCCAAGATCTAAGGAATCACAATGCTATCAAGACCCATAGGTGCTTTATTTGCATGTTGAAATTTGAGAAGCATTGCTAGAGTTTTTAATCATAAAGAGCTATATCCTGACTCCTGCTTTATAGCTACATTCTAATCAGCCCACATCACCATGTGGGGAAGACCCGGTGTATCTCACAGCCATGTTCCCCTAAACTCTGGGTTCCTTCCAGTAGGTCTGATGTCCACAGCTCTCCTCCCCTTGTCAAGGAAGGACAACAAATCTCACATAGGTGGTTATTGCAGCTAAAAAGTCTTTCCCTTCTATGTGAGTTTAGCATTACCTGTGTCAGAGGTATCCCTTTGAACACTTTAGCTAAAGATTTATTATTTAAATTAAGCATAAGTGAGGCTCCCATAGTCTTTACCACCTAACCCCTAGGACTGTAGAGAAGATGGCATCAAGAAAAAATGATTTTTCTAATAGTAGGAATTTAAATCCTTCTTAAATTAAGTCAATGAGTCTTGTTTAGAGTTCTTTCCTTTTTGAATGTGTTAGTACTATTTACTGTAATTCCTCACCCAATAGTCATTTTATGTCAATACTCTAAATTTACTGTGTTACTTGTCCAGAATCACAGAGATATTTACACTTCTAACTCTTCTAATTTTCTGTGATTTTTAGAGTCCTAGTCACTTTTCTTTCTCTCATACTCATTACTTTCATCTCCAGATATATAAATTATATGTATATAATAGTCACTCACAAAAGAAGTAAATATCAGAAGGCAGCAATATATTATATATAGTTGGGAGAAGTTTAGGATATGGAGTCAAACAACCCACTCTACTTACTCAATGATCTTGTAAAAATCACTACACTTTAATTTCATCCTACATAATAGGAGACTAATAATTTGTGTGTGTGTACTAGGCATTTATGTAGAGTTTCCACCCCTTATAGAGAGTTTGTGAAGGCAATGTAACATATTAGAACAATAATGGTGTTGCTGATTTTACAAAAAGTAATCATGGGCATAAAATATTTAGATCAGTGAAAAAAAAAAGAAAACCCAGTCATAAACCCACAATTATATGGTCAATTAATCTTTGACAAAGCAGGAAAGAATATGCAGTGGTAAAAGATAGTCTCTTCAACAGATGGTGTTTGGAAAACTGAACAGCTACACGTAAAATAATGAAACTAAGCCACTTTCTTACATAAAACACAAAAATAAACTCAAAATGGATTAAATAGCTGACTTGAAACCACAAATACTATAGAAGAAAGCACAGGCAGCAGTATCTCTAACATTGGCCGTAGCAACATTTTCCTAGATATGTTCTTGAGGCAAGAAAAATAAAAGCAGAAATAAACTACTGGGACTTCATCAAAATAAAAAGCTTCCACCACAGTGAAGGAAACTATCAACAAAACTAAATGGCAACTTACTGAATGGGAGAAGATATTTGCAAATTACATATCTGATAAAGATTCAGTGTCTAAAATATATAAAGAACTGGAACAACTCAACACTCAAAATGAATAATCCAATTTAAAAATGGGAAGAAGATATGAACAGACATTTTCTCAAAGAACATATACAGATAGGCAACAGATACATGAAAATATGTTCAACGTCATTCATCATCAGGGATATGCAAATCAAAACCATAATGAGACACCACCTCACACCTGTCAGAATGGTAAAAAAAAAAAAAAACAGGAAACAACAAGTACTGGAGGATGTGGAGAAAAAGTAATTCTTATGCATTATTGTGGAAATGCTAACTGGTACAGCCACTGCAGGAAACAATATGGAGTTTCCTCAAAAAGATAAAAATAGAATTACTCTCTAATTTAGTAATCATTCTACTAGATATGTACTCCCAAAAGATAAAAGCACTAATTCAAAGGAATATATACACCCCTATGTTTAATGCAGCATCATTTATAATAGCCAAATTATGGAAGCAACCCGTGTCCATTGATAGATGAATGGATAAAGTTCTGGTGTGTGTGTGTGTGTGTGTGTGTGTGTGTGTGTGTATGTTGTTTACCCATAAAAAATGAAATCTTTCCATTTGCAACAACATGGATGGAATTAGAGAATGCTAAGTAAAATAAGTCAATCAGAGAAAGACAAATACCACGTGATTTCACCCATATGTGCAATTTAAGGGAAAAAAACAGATGAGAAAGGAGAGAAAGAAAGACAAACTAAGAAACAGTCTCTAAACTATAGAGAACAAACTGATGATTACCAGAGGGGAGATGGCGAGGGGATGTGGGAAATAGGTAATGAGGAATAAAGAGTACACTTACCATGATGAATACTGAGTAACATATAGAACTGTTGAGTCACTATATTATACACCTGAAGCTAATATAGTCCAGTATGATAACTATACTGGAATTAAAATTAAGAAATCTTAAAACAATAATACTTACAAACTTTCTATAATTGAAATTGTTTCAAAATAAAAAAAAATAAAACCAAGTTTAAAAACAAAAAAGTCCTCTCATTCAAGTGAGTAAAGGGGTGAAGAGAGGCCAGGAGTGATCCAGGGAGAAGTTGCTTTGGAGGGGTTCGGGGGGCAGTTGGTTAAGTGTCTGACTCAGGTCATGATCTCATGAACCATGAGATCAAGCCCTGCCTCAGGCTCTGCTGCTGACAGCACAGAGCCTGCCTGCTTGAGATTCTCTCTTTCCTCTCTCTCTCTCTACCCTTCCCCTGCTCGCATGGGCATTTGCGCACGTGCGCACACACACACACACACACACACACACACACTCAACCTCTCTCAAAAAAAATAATAAACATTAAAACATTGCTTTGGGGTAAATCCCTCCTTGAGGAAAGCAGAGAGTGGAGACAAGTCATGAGCTCCGTCTTCTAGTAAAGCTAGCTCAGCTGCAGTGGGTGTGGGGAGGGCAAGTTCAGGGGCACCTGACCAATGGAACACAATTTGGCCAACAGTCTCTCTTTGTGCTTCATTTTCTTCTTTTCAAAAAAATTTTTAAATGTTTATTTAGCTTTGAGAGAGAGAGAGAGACAGAGTGAAGCAGGGGAGGGGCAGAGAGAGAGGGAGACACAGAATCCAAAGCAGGCTCCAGGCTCCCAGCTGTCAGCATGGATTCCAACACTGGGGTCAAACTCACGAACCGCGAGATCATGACCTGAGCCAGAGTTGGGCACACACCCACTGAGCCACCCAGGTGCCCCAAACTCATTTTCTTCTCTTTATCCTTCAAGTTTTGTCAGGGGATTTTACAACTCAAACTGAGGGATTCTCTCAGCTGCCCTCACTCCCCCCACCAAGCCTCACTGCCTGGATACACCTTCTGTCAGTTAGCTTTGTAACCTGTAAAATAAGAGAATATTTAACGTTGTAAATGTCAAAACAGGCTAGCTTGAGTTTTATCAAATATCTAGAAAGCAATAATTCATTTTTCCCAAAAGGTAAAGATTGAGGGGCTGTCAGTATCAAGCGGTCAGCAGAAACTAGAAGTTTAGACAGAAAAGATGTTGTAAATAAGACATGTGAACATAAGCACTGAGATCTCACTGCCCAGTAAAATTTTCTGAGATAATGAAAATGTTCTGTATCTGTGCTGCCCAGAGCGATAGCCACTATCCGTCTGTGGCTGTTGAACACTTGATATACGGCCAGTATGCCTGAAGAACTGGATTAATTTTATTTAGTTACAATGAATTTAAATTTAAATAATCAAATATAATTTTGCATCAGCACTCTAGGAAACAAACCCAACATTGACTTAACCACCATAAGTAAGTTAGTGGATGCTGTTCCTGAACTTAATTGCTAAATTACACCAGACTCATATAAAAATCCCCAATAACTACCTTGAGACTATTATACACGTGGAACAGAGACCAGCTCCCATTGGTGGGATCTGGTCCATGTGAAGGCATTCCGCTTTTGGACAAAGCTAAAGATAGACCTTTAAAGGCCTAAAAGTAAATCTATATCTATATCTATGTCATATACTTAAAATGGTAATGTTGTATTTATCTTTGAACAGAACATAAGCATGCCCAAGTGAGTGATTACTAGGTAACTTCTGAGTTAAATTCTACAAAGTATGATTGTCTGTAAAGCCAACACATTCAGCTCCTCCAGGTTGTTCCTGATGGATGAAAGATGGCTTAGTTATCCATTGCTGCAATAAAGCTGTGTAATAGACCACCCCCAAACTCACTGGCTTAAAGCAATACGCATTTATTTAGCTCATGAGTTAATAGACCAGCAATTTAGGCTGGGTTCAGCTGGGTGATTCTTCTTTCTCCTCTGGGCTCACTCCTATTTGGCAGTTTGTCTATCAGCTGGTGTGTTCACGCCATGTGACACTCATTTCTTAACAGGCTAACCTGGGCACATTGTCATATTGGAGGCAGAGCATGAACAATCTCAACTATGTGAGTACTTTTCCAGCCTCTGCTTGCACCTATTAGACAAAGAACAATACCTGGGCAAACCCAGTCACAGTGGGAGGGCACAGGCTACATGGCAAAGGGTGTTATTATGGACTCCATGTATGCAAAGATCAAAGTTTATCACCACAATGTGATAGTATTAAGAAGCAATGCCTTTGGGTACTGACGAGGATTAGATGAGGTCATGAGGGTGAGCTCTCATAAGTGGGATTTAGTGTCCCTTATCATTGGAGTCACAAAAAAAGCTTGATTAGCTTGTTTCCCTCTCTGCTTTCCACCATATGAGGCTACAATAAGAAGCTAGAAGTCTGCAACCTAGAAGAGGGCTCTTATCAGAACCCCACCATGCTGGCATCCTGGTCTTGAGACCTCTAGCCTCCAGAGCAGTGAAAAATAAATTCCTGTTAGGTATAAGCCATACAGGATGGCATTTTTGTTACAGTAGCCCAAGCTAAGACAGGTGTAGACACAGGAAGGGGTAAAGATCAATAATGCAATTAATCTTCCACACCCACAGGAGGACAGTGTCAAGCCCTAGAAGTCTTTATTTCTGGGGGGAAAATCAACTAAACAACACCAAACTAATCGACAAATATATTCTTAAAGTCCCAGTAACGTGTTTAAGAATTTTAACCATGAGGAACAGAGATCACGCCCTCCCTCCCTCCCCAAAAGGCATCACTTTATTGGCTTTAAGGGCACTCCTATTTTAAGAGGAAGCTACACAAAAGCCCAAAGACATGTAAATACCTAAAATAGAATAGTAATATTTATCTTGTAATATATCATAGGCATGTCCAAGTGGTAATTTTTTTCTAATTAGGAAAAATGCATTAAGTTATGCCTGCCCATAAATTAGTGAAACTGATTCTGAACAAACAAAACTGACACATAGTATCTAAGATCAGTGGAGCTTTTCCAATGATACTGACTTTACACAAAACAGTGTTTACAGTGTCTCTTTTATAACTGCTGTCAGAAACAAACGGCACATTCTTTTACTGCCCTGTACCATTCAGAATGCCTTCAGCTAACAAGCACCAAAAACAGCCACAACTCACAGGGCTTAAACTGTAAAGAGAATTATTATCTCACATTAACGTTCTGAGGCAGGGTACAAGTGATTCCCATTGCACATTCACAGGACTGAGGGGTTCGCTGGGACGCTGGACCTTCAGTGCCGAACCTGGGAAAGCCCCAGACAACTATGGATAAGCTGGCTATTTCAGGTTTGGTTTCCTGAGCAGCTCAATGAGCTTTCAAGGGTCAAGGTCCTTCCTTCCATCTCCCTGCAGCATGTGCCTTGTGGAAGCAGTATTTTGGGGCAACATCTAGTAGAACAACAACACAAAGCCACTTCCTCCCATATTTATCTCTTTTATCCAAATGCCCTATTCTCTGGAAGTCCTTCAGTGACTTCTCCCCAGTCCCGCGGGCTAGGACTGGGTCCATTACCCTTAGCAACACCGGCTTAGGTTCATCAAATCACCTCTGAAGCTTGGCTCAGCCAGCTTTTCCTGAATCTCCTTGCTGCATGGAGGAGTATGAATCCTGGAACCAAACCTGGTGTTAGGGAGGAAAAGAGAGACCTAGTAATGAATGCTGCACATGCTCTGTGGTGGGAAATCACTCAGGATTCAATCAGAGAGGCAGGAGCGTCAAGAGTAACATAGAATATGGGATGTGTGGTACATTTGTGGGAGGGAGCTGGCTGCACCGCTTATGCACAGATGTAGCTTCGGTGGCGCCCAGCTGGCCGGCCGCGCAGCAGGCAGCCTGGCCCAGAAGTCGGGGAAGCTGAAGGCAGTAACTGCGGGCCTGCCGCCGCCCAGCTGTCAGAAGGGTTGCAGGGGCGCAACGACCGCCTGCTGCCCCTGGCCCACCGGTGTGCCAGGGATTGGGGCCAATCCCAAGACCTGCTACAGCACCTAAGCCCCGGCCATCACCAGCCTTTCAAAGACTTAAAGACCAGAGTTGTGTCACTTCCATCTTCCCAGGCTCACGAAGTCGCAAAGCGGGCAGCACTAACCCCGGAAGTCTGCAGGGAATGGAATTCTGGGAAACGTAGTTCCAGCGTAGCTAAATTGACGCGGAACAAAGCCGGGAGCCAGCTACACTGAGTGTGGCTTTAATTTTTAGTTAAATTCGTTAAGTCCTCAAGCTAAGGCTAGGGAATAAAGCACTGGCTTTTAGCTACTGTGGTGGAAAATGGTCACTTTATTCTTATTTTCTTTCATTTTTTTACCATTCACTTCCATGGATTCTGGTTGCCCAACCGGCGAAGAGCAAAGTGAGAAAGACAACTTGCCAAGTCTTTCAATCATTCCCACTAACCCACAGTTTGGACAACTGTTGTGAGTCCTGCGAAGGATAAACTGCTGACGACCCCTTAGGGAAAAGTCAGATGCAATTAATCCTAAGAGCTCAGTCAGCCCCTACATTTTACTTAACTCGATAAATCAAAAGCACTGTGCCCATGGGACAAATCTCAATAAATTCCTCTAGCAGTTTTGAAAGATTTATCAGCCCTAAAGAGAGGTGGGTGGGGGAAGGGAGTGAAAACCAAAGGACCAGATCTTTAACAGACAAACAGGAGAGATGCCTGTTTC
The DNA here is from genome assembly GCA_004023845.1 of Helogale parvula. NCBI lineage: Eukaryota > Metazoa > Chordata > Mammalia > Carnivora > Herpestidae > Helogale > Helogale parvula. The sequence goes on along the minus strand of PJEM01009929.1, from coordinate 59,431 downwards.
AGAAGGATGTTTGGTTCAAGTGTATCACTCAACAGTGGTTACTATAACTATATTAGAGATCACAGAAGCCCAAAATCTTAAGGTAAAGAGAACCTGCAAAGATCTTGTCTAATTATTCATTTTAAAATGAGGATCCTTACTGATATAACAACATGTCAAATAGAAGCTGGACACAAAAGACTACATAGTGTATAATTCCATTTATACACTAAACCAAGGCAACGCTTATCTATAATAGAAAAAAAATTCAAAATCAAAATAGTCTTTATCAAAATTCACTATCAGGATGATGTGTACTAATGTCTGCAACTTACTTCAAAATGCACCAAAAAATAAGATGGATTTACAGAGGGAAAGAAGGATGGATGGACAGACCTGCAACAAAGCAAATACTGCAAAATGTTAATTGTAGAATCTAGGCGGTGGTTACATAGGTATTCATGGTTCAGCCCAAGATGGGAGTCATAAAGAGATGCCAACATACTGACTGGGAAAGAGATGGGAATGAAGCCATTAGAGAAGGATTTATAAAAGTTACAATTAAGAGGAAGATATCAACAGGCAGGCCTCCCATTCAGATCACATATCGTGGTTCACTCCATTCTTTCTCAGATATGTGAAATACAACCACCCCACTGAATTCAGCTCCTCCCACAGTTATGAGGTGCTTGCTGTGTGACTACCCCAAGCCGAGCACTTCTGCAAATTTTGTCCACAGCATACTAAGAATCTTTCTCTACCTAGCCCCCTTTCAATGGGGCTGTATCAGTCAACTGTAACATAATGCACTACATAACAAAATACCACAAAACTCGGTGGCTCACAACAATAAGCAATTGTCTCTTGCTTACATGTTTGCAGAGAGGCTAGAGATTGGCTGGTCGAGGCTGTGCTCAGTTGGACTAGACTCCAGGCCCCATATGTGTCTCATCCTCCTTGACCAGCAAGCTCCCTAAGGCATGTTCTTCTCATTAGGATGAAGACTGAAATACAAGAAGCCAAGATCTCCTGCAGAAGTACATTTGAAGACTTGCTCACGTGATCTCTGCCAAAACTCCATTAGGCTAAAGCAAGTAACACAAATAATCTAAATAATCCCGGGTCCCCATACACCCAGGTTGAAAATGAAGGGTTTACCTCCAGCTCTTTTACTTATCACTGCAAGAGATTCTGGGGCTTCTTTGGTCCCAAGGTCTAGGCAACGTGAGCTAGAACCCTTTTCCTGAAACCTCTGTCCGCTTGGATTGGGTCTCCGTGTCTTTCACCATGCAGTATAAACAAACCTTGAGTGTGTAACTCTACGAATACAAGTGAACTGTTCTATTTTGCCTCTTCAGCTTCCCTCAAGGTAGAATCCCAAGGGGACAATTACAAACATCTGGCCAAGAGAAGGAATACAGGGGACTTGTTTTTCTGTTTTAAGAGAAGTCAATTAGAGTTTCAATTTCCACTGTTAAATGTCACCTTTTTACAACATCCTGGAGGGAGAGTTGGCAGCCCTGTCATTCAGGGAATAAAAACTCTTTCAAGGAAAGGCTTATTGTCTAAAAAGACACGGAAGGGTCCAGAGATTAAAGGACCCTCTCAGGCTGTCTGAGTTTCCCAGAGTTCTTGGTTTCTATTTTAAGCTGAACATTTGGCTTCCCTTGTAGCCTCGAGTGAGTCTTTTTAACCTCCCTGCACCACTTTTCTACCATTTGCAAAAAGGAATAATGAGACTTGCCGCTGGGTAATGCATATAAAGTACACCGAGGAGCTCGAGGAGCTCGGAAGGAAGGTAGGCTTCTCGAGGGGAAAGCTGTCAGCCGGTTTTCTCCTGATATCTGGCTATTTTCTGTGTCTGCTACCCCTCATTAGAGCATCAGGCCCTTTCTCAGAGAAGTTAGACGAAAGCCAGAGTAAGTGGAGCGCAGAGGATTCCTTCTCTTGCCTCTGCTGCAAAGGAGATATGTCAAGTTGAGTGATGAATGATTACTATTCTTCACTTGCTAACACTTTGTACCCTATTTTCAAATTAAGGAGCACATTGTTGGCACGCCTGAAAGGTTAAACACTCCCATTTCGTTGCTGCAGTCACTAATTGGTGTTTTATCACAATTTCTGTGGAGGGAACATTTTGTCTGCAAACCCTTCCTCCACAGAGCTGAGTGAGACTTTGAGAGCATTATGAGTTTCTAAAGTTAGATCACAAATCACTCTCCTGCTTGTAGGGGAAGTTTTTGCACTTAAAAAGACCCCATCTGTAAATTGTCTGCAACTTGGTTTGAAATGCATCAAAAAATAAGATGGATTGACACATTTTAAAAATTATTTTTTAAAAATTCTTGGTAAAATTCTTCACTTTTTATTCTTCTCTTATAGGGGGACTCATTTCCTCCCTATCCTGGTATTTCACCCTCATGTATAGAACAGGAGCTTCTGCCTTTTCCACAGTATTAGGAGGCAATGAGGGGAGCAACCAGAACTCTCATAGTACTGCCAGCGGGGGTGCCAAACAGTTCCACTTTGGAAAACAGTTTTGGTTTCTAAAACTGCAAGGCATTTTTGTTGGCTGTAACTCTAGAAGTAGAATCACTGGGCCCCAGGGGATATTTCTAGGGATATATCAACCAAAAATAACTTCATATTTTCACAAAAGGCACATATTAGAATCAGCCAAATCTGGCAACTACACATATGCCCATCAACAGTAGAATGGAAATAAATTTCACGGTATTCACAGAGTAGGATACTACTCAGCAATAAAAATTAACAATATAAATCTATACACAACATGATGAACCTCACAATCAAATTGTGAGCAGAAGAAGCCAGACCAAAAAAGACTCCATAGAGCTTCTAGGGAGCTGGTAATTTTCTGTTTCCTTTCCTTTCTTTCTTTCTTTCTTTCTTTCTTTCTTTGAGAGACAGAGAAAGCGTGAGTGGGGGGGGGGAGTGTGGGGGGGTGGGGAGAGATATATTGAAAGAGAGAGAGAGAGAGAGAGAGAGAGAGAGAGAGAGAATCTTAAGCAGACTCCACGCCCAACACAGAGCTCAGCATGGGGCTCGATCCCACAACCCTGGGATCATGACCTGAGCTGAAATCAAGAGTCAGACGTTCAACCAACTGAGCCACCTATGTGCCAGAAGAGAACTTGTAATTTTCTGAATCTTGAGTGTTTTCAATTTATGAAAATGTATCAAGCCACACACTTAAGATGTGTGCTCTTCTCTATATGTACATTATGCTTTGAAAAGAAGTTTAAGAAATATATGCATTGAGAAAATTGCAAAAATAAGTCAAAATGGAAAGTGTCAAGGAAAGCTTCTACCTAATCTTCTGTCTACTCCCAACTGCTGGTGAGAAGGGAGAAGGAGCTATAGTCACCCACAGCCTGGGTGGCCCTTTATCTCCCTGTTCCTGAGTCCTGCTCTGATCCCTCTGTCTTGACTGCCATGATCTGAAAGTGAGAGGCAATAATTCTCCTTTTGTCTCTCTGGTGGACTTCTCTGCAGACCCAGGCTCCCCCTCTGTGGACATCCCAGGTCTGTCTTTAGGGGAAGAAGCAGGAAGCCCTCTCTGGCCCTGGTCCAAGCCACATTCTCTGATCCAATGCTGCTGGCAAAGAGGTGCTATTCTGACCTCCAATTCCCATGCTTGCATCTATTTCTCAACTGATTCCAAAGATGGAAGGGGAAGAGGCATGATTAATTATCAGCCCTTAAACCTTGGCAACCTTTCTCTGCAGTTAAGAAATGAAGACAAGAATAAATGTGTTGCTTTTCTGGTATAGGACATTAAGACCAGAGGCTTTGAGTTCCTAATGCTGGGTCTGAGGAAATGATCACTGCCCCTTTGGAATAATATCAACTGGGTAATGAGAAAAGAAGAATGAGATTATCTACTCTCTTCTCTATACTATTTCCCTGAATAACTGAAGAAACTGCTTTTCTGGGTGCCCCCTGGTGTGGAGATTGAATGTCAGAGATTATTCCTTTGCTGAGTTAGACCTCACAGTCACCAACTGCTGTGAATGGGAAAGTGTGGTCACAGTAGTTTCCTCTTCTAAGCAAAAAGTGGGGTTCATTTCTCCATCTCTACAATCTGGGCCTGACCATGTGACCTACCTCAGAAAATGGGGTGTACCAAAGGTAAGTAGAGGCTTCAAGAGTGCTGCACAATTGGACATGGCCTCTCTTGCTGTGAGAATGCATCCACCAGCTGGGCTAGGCTGCTGGAAGATGAGAGGCCACGTAGAGCAAGGTCTCCCCACCATTCTGGCCAAGGCCCCAGAAACAAAAGTGAGGACACCCTGGACTATCCACCCCAACTGAGCTGCCCATATGAGAAGAGCCATCTAGACAGCTCACAGAATCTTGAGAAATTAAAATATGTGCCAGGGGTGCCTGGCTGGCTCAGTCGGTTAAGCATCTTACTTTGGCTCAGGTGATGGTCTTGCGGCTCTTGAGTTCACACCCCAAGTCAGGCTCTGTGCTGACAGCTCAAAGCTTGGAGTCTGCTTCGGGTTCTGTGTCTCCCTCTCTGTCTGTCCCTCCCCCACTCACTGTCTGTCCCTCTTTCTCTCTCAAACATAAATAAACATTAAAAAATAAATAAAAAATATGTGTCACCACCCACTACACACCTAATAAAATGACCAAAATCCCAAACAATAATAACACCAAATGCTGGCAACAATGTGGAGCAACGAGAACTCTCATCATTGATGGTGGAAATGCAAAATAGTATAGCTACTTTGGATGACAATTTGGCAGTTTCTTTCAAAAATAAACATATTTGTACCATACGATCCAGCAATCATGCTCCTTGGTATTCATCCAAGTGAGCTTAAAACTATGTCCACACAAAAACCTACACATGGATGTTTATAGCAGCTTTATTCATAATTGTGAAACTTAGAAGCAACCAAGATATCCTTCAGTAGGTGAGCAAATAAACTGGTACATTAGACAATAAAATACTACTCGGGGATAAAAAGAAATGAGCTATCAAGCCATGAAAATATATCAAGGGAATTTAAAACTCATATTACTAAATGAAAGAAGCCAGCCTGAAAAAGTGAAATGTATGATTCTAACTATAATGACATACTGAAAAAGTTAAAACTATGGACACAATGAAAAGACCAGTGGTTGACAGGGGTTGGGGAGTACAAGGGAGGGATGAGTGGGTGGGATGTGGAATTTTAAGGCAGTGAAACTACTCTGTATGATATTATAATGGTGGACACATGTCATTATACATTTTTCCAAACTCTCAGAATGTACACCCAGAGTGAACTTTAAGGTAAATTATGGACTTCGGATGGTAATGATGTCTCAGTGTAGGCTTATCAGTTGGAACAAATGTCCCACTTTGGTGGGAGATATTGACAGTGGGGGAAGCTGTGCATGATGGGGTGGGTAGGAGTGCATGGAAAATCTTTGTACCTTCCATGTAACTTTTCTGTGAACCTACAACTGCTCTAAAATATAAAGTCTATTAAAAATAATATGTGTTATTCGATGCCACTAAGTTTTGGGGTGGCTTGTTACAGAGCAAAAGCTAACTGATACACTGAGTCAAATCTTGGGTGGGGAGGGAAATCAAACAGAAAACAAATCTGTCACCTCAGCATCACATACATACATGAAAAAACAGACGATAATACAGCAGTCATGGAATTCAGGAATGAGTTATAGAAATACCTTTGGCACGTTAGTTAAAACCAGACAATAGGCTGGGTCTGATATTTTACAAGAACACCACAATTTACAGACCCCACTCTGTGCTGTTTTAGTTCCTTCCTTATTGTGAAGGGAAGGATTCCCTTCACCAAGGAATGACAGCAAAATTCCTATTTCTTGAAGTTTCAAAAGTGGAGCACAAGATAAGGAATGCAATTCTTGTATCTACTTTCAAAGGGGCAAAGAGTATGAGATGCTTCAACCTGAGCAGTTCGCCACATGTCTGTCCTTCTTCTGCACTGGATCCCAGAGTCCAGTCATCAGCACCAAGGAGGAAAGAAAAGACAACAGGAAATTTTGAAATGATGGACTATGCAGAAATAATTTATTTGGTTTTCTGTAATGAGTGAACTCATCACCCCTCTGCCACCTTGCTCTCTATCTTCCTCCCAACACACACACTCATGAACACAACACTGTGCCCTAGTTTCCCCATATAAAGAGCCTGACACTGATAACCAAGGATTTCTCTGGATGTCAATCATGTACATTGGATTGTGTACATTGCCTTGGAAGGTGAAATGAGAAAATTCCCCACAGATGAAAAACTAAAGTTAGGGTCCTGTGGTCAAATTCCAATTTCAGCAAGATTTGGTCATGGCTGGCATACAGGTGGATATCCTTACCCAGCTCTGCAACAGACTTTAGGATTCAGGGAGGAAGCTTGGGGAAGGGGTAGGGGGGAAAGAGCAGAACTTATTAACAGAGAAAGCCCAGCAATTGTTTCAAACAAGTACAGTCTCCTGAAATGCTAAGAATTCCATCAAGTCTGTTAATTAGCTGCTAACCATATGCCTCTTGTCTTTGAATGTGCCTCCCAATTCAATATGAAAATAACAACTAAATTACAGACTGGTCCAGACACTCAACTTCTTTACCTGAGCCATTTTATTCATAGTCTCCTCCACCACTTAAAGGACAATTTAGGGGTTGCCTGGGTGGCTCAGTAATTTGGGTGTCTAACTCTTGATTTCTGCTCAAGTCATGATCTTATGCTTTGTGGATTCAAGCCCCACATTGGGCTCAGCACTTAGAGTGCAGAGCCTGCTTGGGATTCTCTCTCTCTCCAAATTAATGAACTTAAAAAAAAAAAAAAAGGACAATTCAGCATGTGAAGAATCTTGCCCTGCTCTGATGACATGGCAGCTCTTTCCACAGGCCATCCATCCACACAAGGAGAAGACAGGAACAGGTAGGGAAGCTATGTTTACAAATTTGGAGAGGTATTTCTGGTTTAAATCAAACAATACCTTGAAAACTTGCCTAAATTATTCATCTGCACCAATATAGGTTAATAAAAGAAAGAAGCTGTACTCAAAAGACCCAGCCAGTATTAATGAGACATGCTTTTTGCTTTTTTAAAATTGTAACATAAGGTGATGTGTGTGTGTGTGTGCATGTGTGTGTGTTATCTTACCACCTATCCAAAGTCATATTATCATATTGGAACATTTAAAAAAAATTATACTGTTTCCTTTACTAACATCAATCAAGTTCTGACAAAAGCAGGTGCTAGCAAGGAGAAAGAGCAGCTGAGATGCTCACACACTGCTTGTGGAAGTGCAAATTTTCCCCCAAAGAGTCTGTTGTTCAATATCTATACTACAGCAATGAGGGAGACAAGGAGTGTTTGTATCAGGCAGGGTTAGTCCATTAGGTATCACACATTTCTGATGCCAAGCACCAAGCTTGTGTGTGACATGACCAAGAGCAATATAACCAGGGGATGCATACAAACCTGGTTTGTAGCAGAAACCCTGATGCTGCTACCATCCATGGCCTCTGACTCTAGAGGACTGCACAGAAGAAGTTCCCATGCTGCCCTAGAAGAACCAAATGCCTTGGACACAAGATGTGGCACCTGCATGGCCATCCATGCGGCTTCTGTAGAGCCCCATCACTCACATTACCCACTTCTGTCTCCCACGCCTCATGCCACAGGGCCTGCTTGGTGGAAGTCAATCAAACATGGCTCCATAGCTGCAAGGGAGTTTGAGAAACATGTTTATCTTTCCAGACTCTCCAGTATAGGGAGGCACGCATAAAGGGATTGAAGTGGATGTTGATCAAGCCATCATGTGGTATCTGCCATAGGATATTCTAGGAGGAAGAGCAGGCTGAGGCAAGTAGATTTGGGTGGAGGATTCCCACAGGAAGTTGAAAATGAGCAGTAATGAAGACTTAGATCAAGGAGTCACCTGCAGGAAGTTGGGGACTAAAATGGTTCAGAAAGAATACTAAAAACAAAGGACAGTGAATGATAGAAACTTGGGGAACACTTTCATTTAAGAAGTTAGGTCCAGTGAGACATAAGTTCATCTAAGATTATATTTTGCATGGAGGAGGAAGAAGAGTTCAATGTTTCATTCTTGGGGGCAGGTTGGGGAGGGAGAAGAAAAGGCACTGAATAGAATGATGTCGGATATAGAGAAGTCACTGCCAGCTCCAACAGATCCAAATAAGCACCCACAGGGATTGGTCAGGAATCAGTAGGTGGCTGACAATTCTGCCTGCCTAGGTCCTCTGCCACTTTTCACAGTTCCTGGCTCTTCTGCTGGGACATCCACCTCCCCCATTCCATGTGCTCCAATCCATCAACTTGCCCAGCTACCACTTACCCACCCAAGCAGTGCAAACATGTCCAGAGTCAGCTCCCCAAGGAATCTGAATCTTGAGCCAAATGACACAAAGACCAAGAAAAATTCAGCTGGAACTAAGTTTTCCAGTGGGGGCTCCCTACAAATGCTGTCCATTAATCCCTGCTTCAGAGACTCCTCCTCACTCCTCCCCCCAAGGGCTGCTCTCTTCCTCTTACTTTTGAGGTCTCATTGTAAAACTCTTCCATTGAGTCTGGGAGCTTTCTGATGCCTTCATACTTTATGACTGTTCTGCTTAAGTTAACTAGAGTCTATTTCTGTTGTTTGCCACAAAAGAACACTAGCTGCTGATAGGCAATTGCAGTAGCAGAAAAAGGCTTTCTTTTTTCCTATTTTAGGCATGTTTTCCTTAATCCTTATTCAACAGACCATGGAGTATCATTGATCTTTATGATAATGGTCCCCAGTGAGTCTGTGCCCCTTTGCCACCCCTCCCATCAAGATTCCATCCTTGGCGTCTATTTCTCTATCCCTCTTGAACTGGGGCTAGCTTTATGACTTGTTTTGATCAATAATGACACTTGGTGTATGTGAAGTTGTGTAGGCTCATGAGGCTAGGCCTTATGGGGCTTCGCAGCCTCCACCTTCACCTTCCTGGAACCCAGAGACCAATATGTTGTGAGAAAGCCCATACCAGACTACTGAAGGGTTACAGGTTACTTGGAGGAGAACCAAAGTGCTCTGCCAACATCCAGAGTGGGGGCATCTTGGGCTCTTCAGGCCTGGCCTTGTCATCAGATGATCTCTACATGAGCCCAAGTGAGACTAGCAGAAGAACTTCCCAGACTGATGACCCATAGAAAGGTGAGAAATAATAAATGGTATTGTTTTAAGTCACCAGGGTTTCAAGTTGTTTATTACACAGCAGTAGACAACTGATCAATGGGCAAAGAAAAGGAGCACAGGTCCCTGCAGCCTTTGAAATGCTCTGGCAACTCTAACAGCAACATCACATGCTAGGCTCAAAGTGGGTGTATGTATGTGTAGGGAAGGAAGACTGAAGCTGAAATAGACTCCAACCAAAGAAGAAGTAGTCAGATGTTACTGCTTGCATCTGCCCCTGGAAGAGGGGGCCGGCCAGCTGACAGAACGACTAAGCTCCTGGCTCGCATGGGAGGTGGCAAGGCAGAGGCCAGAGGCCCTGGTAATATGAGGTAGGCATAAGACTTGGATTTTAGTCCTGGCCCTGCTGCTGGCTTGGAGAAGCCAATTAACCTCCTTAATTCCAGTTTCTTCATCCCCCAAATGGGCCTAATAATACTTTCCTTGCCTACTTCACAAACTTTTAAGAGTAAATGAGATAATGAATGCAAAAGCCCTAAATAAACTTAAGGGCCAACTGGCTATGGCCAGCTAATCATGCAACATCCAGAAGCCATTGGGTCCTTATATTCTCAGGATATTAGCATATGTGCAAACAAGTGCCAACCACACCATTAGAAGGGCTTCTGACAGTGTGTGGTAGGCCAATTCTCCTGGGGGTGCTCCATGGCAAAAGCATGACCTTACTGATATATATGTATAACAAGCTTCTTCCATTATAGTACCTGGAAAATGTCTAATGTCCATGCTGGTCACATGCTCAGCCTTGAAATTTCTATTTTGCTTCCCCCAAACCAAGAGCAACACCTTAGCCCCACTGTTCATGAGACTATACTGAGGGTGTCTAAATCTCTGCCTCATTTGACTATTAGCCATGTCTTCCATTAAATTCATTCCTCTCCCTTCCTGCCCCCAAAACCAAATTTTCCCTTTATGACTACTTGCTAGCTATTGATAGATTTGGATTTCTCTTCACATCAAGTCTAAGTTCTCCTCAGCCTCCTTTGACCATTGTCTTTTTCTGCTCCTGGCTTCATGGTTTGCTTGGCTTGATGGCAGCCCCATCTCCTTTAGAAACCAGCAAATGGCCACACATTATTCAGAACCTTGTCCTTCTTCCTTAGCTCATCCTTCTTTCTACTCTATCCCAACAGGATGCAGTTATATGATTTCCTACGTTCCTCCTGTCAGGGTTGCATTGGATCTCAAATGTTAGGCAGGAGAGAAAGAAGGCACAGAAATGACCAACCCACAGTTCTTTAATAACACTCCACTGTATCACCACCCTCACTGCCACATATCCATTATTCAGAGTTTAAAGTTCTGGCCTCTGCAGTCCAGTTAAAAATTTCACTCAACCTGGCCCGTAAAGGTATTTGCATGGAGTTTCTCCAATCTCCAGATGAGAAAATGCGACATTTAACTTTACATCACTTTCACCAGGCAAATGAAACTGCTCTCCCACTTGCAAAGACAGTGGTTTTAAAACATGGCTCTAAAATTTATGATACTCCCTTTATGGAGAGAGAATAGGAGAGTTTTCCTCCTTTCTTTGAATCTAGATGGGTTTGTGACTGCTTGGAGCAATAAAGAAAAGCAGAAATGATGCTGTGTGACTTCCAAAACTGGATCCCAAAAAAGGCCATGCAGTTTTTGTGCCTTGTTCAATGGAACACCAGCACTTGGAGCCTGCCCTGCCCTGTAAGAAGCTTAATCATGTCAAGCTACCATTTTGTGAGGAAGCCCAGCCACATGAAGAAGCTGTGGGTGAATGCTCCAATCCTAGACTTTAGGTCTTTCCATCTCTAGGCACTAGACTTGAGAGCAAAGAGCCTTTGGATAATTCTAACCCCAAATGTTGGAAGTCCACCAGCACTGAAATCTTTCTAGGTTAGACCTTCGACATTGTGGAGCAGAGACAAGTCATCTCTGGCATGCTCTGCCTGAATTCTTGACCAACTGAAACCATTAAGTATAATAAAAATGGTTGTTTTAAGCAGCTAAGTTTGTGGGTAATTTGTTAAACAGCAATTGTAACTGGCAAGGCAAGTTATAGTACAAACAAGCATGTATATAGCAGAGTGGTATTCTGAAATTTCTCTTGTGATGCAGGCAGAGTCCTTGGGGGCACCTTAGGGGAAAGGAATCTATGACCCCTCTTCTAAACATCACATCTGTGGTGGGAGTGGGGCTTGGGCTTCAGCACCTAAAAAGGATGATGGCTGTCTTGCTCAAGCATGCACTCCCTGGTAAGACCATTGATACCCCCAAAATAAGATCCAGCTTGGCAATGTTTTCAAATTACAAGGTGAGATCACGTTGAGGGTTTGGCTTTGACCTATTTGGGAGGGCAATGGGAGAAGACCCTGTCTGGTTCTGTTTTTCAAGGCCTCTTTTAGTTTGACACATCAAACATAAAATTCAAAAATCTCTACAGAAGAGACTATTTTGTACTTGGGAAAGAGTTAGTCCCTCTTAGAGTGAAAAGGTAATACTCATGGCTTTTTAAAAAATCTGGTAAAAAATAAAAACTAAAACATGGTTTGGGCATATGTGGTGAGACAGAAAAATCGGTTTATCAATGAAAAATCAAGTAAAGAGACAATAACTGTACAGACCAATGAGGCCACAAACTACTCTGCACAATTACCCAGCAGACTTATAGCAAAGAGGGATCCCAGAGGCTGCCTCCTCTGGATAATTGTTCCAGTATCCAATTTTGTTCTGACATAGCCAGTTCAAACTGGGTCTGAATTCTTGGAGTAGCTTGAACCATAATTGCTTGATCCTAATGTATCAGTGGGATAAAAGGACACCCAGTAGCCTCTGGTAAAACCACTTCCTCCCTCTTCCCCCAGAGGCTTCCTATTGTCACAGGTTTCTGGGTTCCCTAATGTCCTGTGTTTCTCCTGACCCTCTCTCACCTCTGTATTAAGTCCTTTCATTAAAGTCTCTTAAATCAGTTAAGATGGATTCTGATTCCTGGCTAATGTTGAACCTTTGATGGGTGTAGAGTTTAGAAAGCCATATAGTCTATCTGACAAGATTCTCCATGAGCTTCCACATCATTGAGCCTCCTGGTTCTTCAAGAACAAATATCCTACAGATTGGACCATTGATCACTTAGGTATTGTGTTCAGCTACTGGAAAGAAGAAAGAAAAAAAAAGCAATGGCTTAAAGGATTGGCAAACTTTTTCTCAAAGGGCCAGAAAAATAGTAAATCTTTCAGTGTATGGGACACACATTCTCTGTCACAAGTACTCATCTCTGCCATTGCAATGTGAAAGCATCCATGGACAATACATTTAAAAAAAATTCATCTGGCTGTGTTCCCATAAAACTTTATTTACAAAAACAGGCAGCCAGCCCATGAGCTGTAGTTTTCCAACTCCTGGCTTAGACAAATTAGTGGTTTGTTTTTCATTCATTCATTCATTCATTCATTCATGTAATAAGAAGGTGTGAGGTGTGTAGTTCAGGTGGCAGTTCAGCAAGTTGCTAGCTGATGCTGCAGTCATCTGAAGGCTCAATTGGGAGTAGAATGATCTGCTTCCAAAGTGGTTCCTTCACATGACTGGCAAGTTAATGTCGCAGTCAGTTCCTGTCCTTGTTGGGCTCTCCATGGGGCTTCTTGTCCTCCTAACATGGCTCCTGGATTCCCCAAGAGCAAACAATCTAAGAAAACAAGGTTGGAGCTGCCATGCCTTTCCTGAACTACTCCTGCATTCCCACATCATTAATTTTGCTCTGTTATATTGCTCATGTAGGTCAACTCTGATTCAAAGAAAGACGGGACTGCACGAGAGCCTGGACACCAGGAGGTGATGATACTGGAAGGCCATCACTGAAGCTCACTACCACACCACTTGAAAAGGCTGCATCACTACAGTGCACACCTCACATCTGGACGCAAATGGAAGGAAAAGCAGACAGGGCCCCGATATCTCTAAAGGGGAGGACCTTCTGTGTGCCAGGCTCCCCTTGAGATCCTTTCTAACCACAACTAAGCCCCAAACCTGCAGGCTCTTGACATCTCTGATGAAAAATGGGAAATCCCAGAACTAAGGAAGGTTTTTCTTGTAGAGCTGACCAAGATTAAGAGTGCTCTGAAGACCCAAGACTAAGTGAAGTAACAGCTTTGAGAGGCATCTTTGGATACAGACTGCTAATGCCTGTGTAGCCTCTGGCCTCTGCCATGAACCAGGCTGATCCTGGAAGGGCTGTCTCCTCAGACTTTCCCCATTTTGATGCTCAGAACAACCTTGACTTCGTTTCTGGAACCATCATTAGACAACTAACAACTATTAGATCCACGAGACCAACAGTTTTCAATCCCATCTGCCGTTCCAAACACCTTGGGAGCTTTGAAACATTCTCAGTCCAGACCTATTAAGTCAGCATCCGTGCAAGTAGAGCCCAGGCATCAGAAGTTTTTAAATGATTCTGATGTGCTGTCCAGCCTAAGAGGCTCCAACACAAACACCATGCTCTTTTCGGTGCAGCTAGAGACAGAACCAGACTTTTAGCAGCTATTGTTGTGCTTCCAACCCATTGGTAACTTGTGGTTTGCTAAACCCCAAATTCATTTTCACAAAAACTGCCCCTCACTCAGGTCCTGCCTACTCTATATTTTGCAAGTTTTGTTTTACCCAAATATCATGTAATTGTATTGATTTCAAAGTGGGCTCTACATGCTGGCATCACTTGAGTCTCCCCTTTCAACTCTGTGGAATCTTCCACTTGATGAGCATGACTTCATCCAAGACATTGATAAATGTACTGTTTGGAGCACAGCCTAATGGCATTCCACAGACAAACTCCTAGGGAGAGTTTGTCTACCACAAACCTCCCAGAGCATTCCTACCCTCCATGAGTTCTCAAACACTATTAACGGCTTCTCTAGCATCAAAATTCATCTGCACACCCCATGATGGCATCTTAGGTCTCCCCTTCTATACTTCACATATTCCTGGTCTACATAAATTGCTCTAGAAGACCAGTCATTGTTCTTCAGGAGAAGACAAACACGGAACAGGAACTAAGTGGCTCTGCCTCTTCTTGAACCAGGCTGCCTCATTCAAATCCTGCCTCCTCCTCTTAGGAGCCATGTGTCCTTGGGCAAGTTACTAACTGGCTCTGTGCCTCACTGTCCCATCTGTGAAATGTAGATTCTAATAGTACCTTCCTCACAGGGTTACTGTGAGTAGTACGCGTGCAAGTACATGAGAACTGCTTAGAAGAGCAGCTGGTACCTCACCACAGTTGATGCCGTGATGACTATTATTATCACAATTATTCCTCCAGTCTAGTACTTTCTGGGGTGAGGGACTAAATAGATCTTTAATTTATTTTCTTCCACTTAACTTAGGTTTTAATTACTCTTTCTTTTTTACTTTCCTAAGATGGAAGCTTAGGTCATTAATTTCAGCTCTTCCTTCTATTCTACTATATGCATTTTAATGCTATAAATTTCCCTCTAAGCACTGCTTTTACTTCATCCCACAAATTTTAATAAGCTGTATGTTCATTTTCAGTTAATTAAAAATATTTTAAAATTTCTGTTAAGACTCTTCTTTGACCAATGAATTCTTTAGAAGTATGTAGTTTAGGGCCACCTGGGTGTCCGACTTCAGCACACGTCATGATCTTGTGGTCCGGGAGTTAGAGCATAGCATTGCCTCAGAGCCTGGAGACTGCTTCATATTCTGTATCTCCCTCTCTCTCTGCACCATCCCCCACCCACAGGCCATGCTCTGTCTCTCTCTCTCTCTCAAAACGAATAAATATTTTTAAAATAAAAAGATAAGTATATAGTTTAATATTCAAATATTTGGGGATGTCCTAAATATTCTTCTGTTACTGGTTTCTAGTTTAATGCCATTGTGGTATGACAAATGATTGTGTATGATTGCTAATCTTTTAAAGTTGTTAGAATGTGTTTCATGACCCAGAATGTGGTCTATCTTGGTGAGCTTGAGAAAAATGTGTACTCTGCTGTTGGTAGATGGAGTGTTCTATAAATGTCAATTAGATCAAGTTGATTGATAATGCTGTTCAAGTCAACTCTATCCTTATTGATTTTCTGCCTGCTTGATCTATCAATTACTGACAGGGGGATACTGAAGTCTCCAACTACAATAGTGGATTTGTCTATTTCTCTTTCTAGCTCTATCAATTCTTGCCTGACATATTTTGATGACCTGATGTTAGGTACATACATTGTTATGTCTTTCTGGAGAACTGGCCCATTTATCATGTTCTAGTACTCCTCTTTAACCTTATTAATAATTTTCCTTTCCTGATGTCTTCTTTGTCTGAAATTAATATAGCTGCCCTAGCTTTCTCTTGATTACTATTAGCATAGTCCATCTTTCTCTCTCCCTTTATTTCCAACCTATCAGCCTTTATTTTGAAAATAGTTTTCTTGTAGAAAACATATAGTAGTTGCCCTAGGGTTTAAAATGTACATTTTAGAGAGTTTTCTGACTGGTCAACTTGTGGCAGTGGTGGGGAGGAGGACTGTGTCCTTTCTCCATGCCTGCCCTATGCATCTCTTCCATCTGGTTGCTTCTGAGTTATATCCTTTTATAACAAACCAGCAGTCTAGTTAAGTAAGAAAGAAAGTAATAAAATGTACACTTTTAAGAATCTAAGTTCACCTTCAAAAAACACTATTATGCTCCACATGTAGTTCAGGTACCTTGTAACAGATTTTTCTCCCTCCCTTGCTTGGTGACACTGCTATTCTTCCTTTCACTTATCCATATGCTCCTATCACCAAATACATTGTTACCATTGTTACTTTAGACAGTTAACTTTGTGATGTTTTAGATACCAGGAGAGAGTCTTTATATTTGTTTCCATTGCTAACAGTCCTGTTTTAGAGAGGGAGGAGACATAAAAGCTCCCTCAGAAAGCTACCCCTAATCCTTCTGAAAGCAGACTTCCATTAAACTCTAAAGAAGACTGTAGTGTAGAGCACTGTGCTGGGCACCCCAGGCCCATCAGATAATCACAGAACTCAGATGTCAGCTACTCTGGCTCCCATATCTTGCAGATGAGGAAACTATGGCCCACAGTGGGGTAGTTCTCTGCTTGTGAGCTAGTCTGCAAGAAAAAGAAGCTACAGAAAGGCAGCCCGATCCTAGACTGAAATCAGTACTGAAAGATAAAATATAGCAACAGAGGACATTATTGGGTCATTCAACAAGATTAAAGAACATTAAACTGAGGTTGTTTATATGTATATGTTTATGTATATGGGAAGGGAGAAATGATAAAGCAAATGGGACAAAATGTTAGCAGGAGGCAAATTTGGATAAGTTATATGAGTGTTCGTTGCACTATTTTTGCAACTTTTCTATAAGTTTAAATTATTTCCAAATAAAAGGCTTAAAAAGTAATCCTTTAAACCTCATAATATAATAATAGGCTATAATTCTACATTCCTGGAAATCTGGGGGGTTTTTCCTTTATATTTTTAGTCTCTCCATATCACTGGCCCCCAAATGCCAAAATATAGTTTATTTATTTTTTATTAATATATCTGCTTTTCAGAGAGGTGAGCTTATTAAAATGGGTTACTGTCATCTTGGGGAAGGAAGGGCATCTGGAATAAGGGATGTCAGCAGGAACCAACCATACTCTGTGCAAAAGTGAATAGTTCCTAGGGTTGAAGGATCACAATTATGCCTGAGGCCTTGTTCTCAAAGCACAGCTAGGTTCGGCTCTCTGTGGGACTACCCCATGGGCAGGGAGGGCCTCTTCTTTCCCTATCCTGATTTGGAAACATCCCATCTTGAGGAAGTAGTGAGAAATATGGAAAGAACATTCCTTTGCAGTCAGTTATCCATGTGGAATTTGTTTTCCTTTTGAGCAGCAATACTTGCATTGATGGGTGCCAAAAAGTAACCCAAACACTAAAGTCAGCAGGATGCCCGCAGAGACCCAACAGGCTTCTTTTATCCCCTCTTGCTCCCTGATCTGACCCCAGCCCACAACTTTTAGAACCCAAGTCCAAAACCCAGAGTTTGCAGGGAAAGCAGGCATAAGCCCCCTACTCCCAACCATGTCCTCTCTTCTGCTGCCGACCCAGCATCAGTGGAGCAGCTGCCGTCTTGCTGTACCTGTCCTTGGGCATAATAGCCTTGAGTCTCACATGCAAGAGGCACAGCCACCATACAGACAAGAGATGCAGAGGTAAAAAGGCTTGACCAAGTTGGACTTCTAAGAACTTGCATAGGATGAGAAGCCAGACTTGGGGCTTCTGACTAATTTATATTGTTCTTTCTGTTCTACCTGCTTCAAATGCCAACACCTGGGCCACCAGTGGCTTTTCCCATATCCCATACAGAGCCTTCAGGGGTGTGGGGGGGGGCATTCACTCATTATGCCACAAATAAGGCAAAGCCTGCCTTTGTGCCTGGCCTAGAGGAGAGACAAGACCCTGAGACCAAAGCCCATTTCTTCTCAATACCACATCAAATGGTCCAAAGCTTAGAGAGCTGGTGCTGCCCTCAGGAGACCACCTAGATCACCAACCGACCTGCCCTGGAAATGCCACCTCCCCAGATGTTCTGGAATGCTTGCTTAGCCATCCTCTGAGGCCCTTGCTGCTCAATGTCCTGAAACACTCATCAGTATGCTCTGGTTTCCATCTGCTTTTCTGTCTTCTCAGCAGATTGTACATCCTGGGGTCAGGGCTCAGTTACATTTGTCTGTATGTGCCCAGCAACTAGTACAGTAGTTGACAGACCACTGAATGAATGAACAAATGAATGAACAAATGAAAAAACTAATGAGTTCCAACAGTCAGGATCCTTAGGTTCAAGCCATGGCCCCATTACTATTTCTTTGCTCTCAAGCAAGTCAGTTTCCTCTCGGTGACCTCATTTACATAATCGTGAGGATTCTTCACTGGTTCTAGCACAGAACTGTTCCAGCTTAGGGGTCATGTCTGCAAAAGCATCAAAGAGATGTGGATGCTACTAACTACTTCACCCACAGGCCAACAGAGATGCCTCACCTGTAGATCCCCCCAACGGGCCCACAGGCACCCCAATGCTCTGCACACCTCACTCACATAACCCCTCCTCCCTGTGTAGTTACCAAAGGCAACAAGTGCAGGTCTCAGTAGACAGCCAGTGATCACGCACAGAGAGTTGGCCAGCTCTGCAGGATAAGGAGATATCACACAGTGCTGGTGTTCAGCACTGCCCTCACCTGGCATGGTTATCCAGTTTGTTGGGATACAATTGTTCATAGTTACCTCTTATAATCCTTTGTATTTCTGTGGTATCAGCTGCAAGGTCTCTCATTTCTAATTTTACTTATTTGAGTCCTCTTTCTTTTTTTTCTTTTAGTTTAACTAAACATTTGTCAATATTGTTTATCTTTTCAAAACACAGCTCTTAGTTTCATTGATCTTTTCTATTGTTTTTCAATCTCTATTTCATTTATTCCTGCTCAGGTCTTTGTTATTTCCTTCTTTTTTCTGCTGTTTGAGCTAGTTTGTTCTTTTTCTATCAAGACTGAATCATGAAGAAATATAAAATATGAATAAACCAATTACTAGTAAGGAGATTGAATCAGCAATTAAAAACCTCTGCAAAAATAAAAGGCCAAGGAAATGATGGCTTTATGTGTGAACTCTACCGAACATTTTAAAAATATTTTATTTATTTTTGAGAGAGCACAAGCAGGGAGGGGCAGAGAGAGAGTGAGAGACAGAGGATCTGAAGCAGGCTCTGGACTGACAGGGACCCCAATGTAGGGCTTAAATTCACTAACTGCGAGATCATGACCTGAGCCAGTCAGATGCTCAACTGACTGAGCCACCCAAGTGCCCCTGCACTCTATCAAACATTTAAAGAAGAATTAACAATCCTTCTTGTACTCTTCCAAAAACTGAAGAGGAGGGAACACTTCCAAACTCATACTATGAGTCTAACATTTCCCTGATACCAGAGCCAGACAAGGACATTACAAAAAAAGAAAATTATAGGCCAATATCCCTGATGAATATAGATGCAAAAACTCTCAACAAATACTAGCAAAAATAATTCATCAACATATTACAAGGATCATGCCCATAATTGAGTTGGATTTATCCCTGGGATTCAAGGATGGTTACAACATATGCAAATTAGTGATACGTTACATAAACAGGAGGGAGGATAACGTCATATAATCACCTCAATAGCTGTGAAAATAATTTGACAAAATTCAATATCCTTTCATGATAAAAACTCAGTAAATCATGTGAAGAAGAAATGCACTGGGGTGCCTGCGTGGCTCAGTCGGTTAAGCGTCCGACTTATGCTTGGGTCATGATCTCACAGTTCACAAGCTCAAACCCCATGTTGGGCTCTGTGTTGACAGCTCAGAGCCTGGAGGCTGCTTCTGATTCTGTGTCTCCCTCTCTCTCTGTCCCTGCCCTGCTCATACTCTTACTATTACTCTTACTCTTTCTCTCTCTCTCTCTCAAAAATAAATAAAACATTAAAAAAACTTTTTTTAAAAAAGAATGTACCTCAACATAATAAAGATCAAATATGACAAGCTCACAGCTAAAATTAGATTCAATGGTCAAAACCAACCAGGAACAAAACAAACATGCCCACTATTCCCATTTCTATCCAACATAGTCCTTGAAGTCCTAGCCAGAAAAATTAGGCAAGAAAAGAAAAAGATATCCAACCTGGAAAGGAAGAGGTAAGACTATCTGTTTGCAGGTGACATGATCTTACATATATATAACCCTGAAGACTCTACCAAGAAACTGTTAGAATAAACAAATTCAGTTAAGTTGCAGCATGCAAAATTGGTATATAAAAATAATTTGCACTTCTTTTTTATTTTAGAGACAGAGAGTGCATGAGAGGGGGAAAGCGGCAGAAGAGGAAAGAGAGAGATAGAGACAGAGACAGAGAGACTGGCTGACTCTTAAGCAGTCCCTATGCTCAGCATGTAGCCCAATGCAGGGCTCAATCCCACAACCCTAGGATCATGGCCTGAGCCAAAATTAAGAGTTGGTTGCTCTACCAACTGAGCCACCCCAGGCACCTCCATTTGCACTTCTATACATTAACAACAAATTATTTGAAAGAAGGGGCGGCTTGGTGGTTCAGTCGGTTGAATGTTCAGCTTTGGCTCAGGTCATGATCTCATGGTTCTTGGGTTTGAGCCCCACGTCAGGCTCTGTGCTAACAGCTAGCTCAGAGCCTGGAGCCTGCTTCAGATTCTGTGTCTCCCTCTCTCTCTGACCCTCCCCTGCTCATGCTGCTTCTCTCTGTCTCTCAAAAATAAATAAAAAAAATATTTTAAAAAAACATTATTTGAAAGAGAAATTAAGAAAACAATCCTATGCTATTTACAATAGCATCAAAAATAATAAAATACTTAGGAATAAATTTAGCCTATACATGGAAAAATATAAGACACTTATAAAAGAAATTGAGGAAGACACAAATAAATGAATAGATACTCCATGTTCATGGATTAGAGAAATTAATATTAAAATATCCATATTGTTCAAAGCGAACTAGAGATTTAATGGAATCTCTATTAAAATTCAACGGGCATTTTTCATAGAAATAGAAAAAATAGAAAATAGAAAGGGGAAGAGGGGTAATGGTCATGGGGGAGGGCACTTGTGAGGAAGAGCACTGGGTGTTATATGGAAACCAACTAGACAATAAACTATAAAAAAAAGAAATAGAAAAAATAATACTAAAATTCATATGGAACCACCAAAAACCCTAAAGTAATTTGGAGAAAAAAAAAAAAAACGGAGGCATCACACATCCTGATTTCAAACTGTATTACAAAGCTATAGTAATCAAAACAGTATGGTACTGGCATAAAAACAGACATGGAGATCAAAAGAACAGAAAGCCCAGATACAAACCTACATATATATAGTCAACTAATATTTGACAAGTATACCAATAAAACACAATGGGAAAATGATAGTCTCTTCAATAAATGGTGCTGGGAAAACGGGAAAGCCACATGCCAAAGAATGAAACTGAACCCCTATCTCACACTACTCACACAAATAACTCAAAGTGTAATAAAGACTTAAATGTAAGATCTGAACCATAAAATTCCTAGCATAAGGGGTATCTTGGTGGCTCAGTTGGCTGAGCATCTGACTTTGGCTCAGGTCATGATCTCACAGTTTGTAAGTTCGAGTCTTGCCTCAGGCTCTAAGCTGTCAGGACAGAGCCTGGAGCCTGCTTCAGGTTCTGTGTCTCACTCTCTCTTTCTGCCCCTCACCCAGTCGTGCTGTCTCTCTCTCTCTCTCAAAAATAAGTAAACATAAAAAAATTTTTTAAAAAACTCCTAGCATAAAACGTAAGGGAAAAAACTTTCTTGATCTTGGCCTTCACAATGATTTCTCCAAAATTGAAAACAACAAAAGCAAAAACAAGTGGGACTAAATCAAACTATAAAGAGTCTGCACAGCAAAAGAAACAGTTACCAAAATGAAAAGGCAATTTATGGAATAGAATAAAATATTTGTAAACCATATATGTGATAAGCAGTTAAATCCAAAACACAAAGAACTTTATACATGTCAAAAAATAGCAAAAACAATGATGATGATAATGGTGATGATGATGATGTTAACAATATTAACAACCTGATTTGTGGGCTCAGGAGCTGAATGGACATTTCTCTAAAGAAAATATACAAATGGCCAATAGGCACATGAAAAGAGGCTCAACATCACTAGTCACCAGGGAAGTGCAAATCAAAGCCACAATGAGATATCACTGGGAGGGTGGAAAATATCAAAAAGACAAGAGATAGCAAGTGTTGGTAAGGATGAGGAGAAAAGGGAGCCCTTGTCCCCTGTTAGCAGGGATGTAAGCTGGTGCCACCATTACAGAAAACAGTATGGAGGCTCCTCAAAACATTAAAAATAGAACTACCACACGATCCACCAATCAGTTCTGGTATATAAGTGACAAAAACAAAATCAGTATCTTAAAGAGACACCAGCATTCCCATATTCATTGCAGCATAGCTTATAACAGTGAAGATGTGAAAACAACTTAGGTGTCTGTTGATAAACACATGGATGAATAAGTGTGGTATTTTTGATGTAATCTATTTTATTTTACTATATTTTTAATTCTAGAAAGAGAGAGAGCACATGAGTGGGGCAGAGAGTGAGAGAGAATCTTAAGCAGGCTCCACACTCAGCACAGAGCCCCATTCAAGAGTCAGATAGATACTCAACTGACTGAGCCACTCAGACACCCTTAAATTTATTTGATTTTAATTTATTTAGTGACATGTGACTAGGTAGATACTGTATTGGGCAGTGTCAGTCTAAAAGTTCTGATATGCTGGGTAGAAACCGAGAGACCTGGGGACACATGGGGTATCGCAATCTCTCCCTTTAAGGTGAGCTTTAGAAGAGGAAGAAGGTCCAGGCCTTCTCTGGTCTGCAACACCAGGGCAGCAAACACTTGAAATGCAGAACCTTGACTGGGACTTCAAAGTAAAAGGGAGAAAGGTGCTCAGGTAAAACTGTTAAATAACGTACATGACACAGGAGGAACTAAGAGAAAAGTCCCCACAATTTTTCAAAGAAATTAACTCTGAGCCGCCAAGAGCCCCTGTAACTTCAATCTCAGCACACAGGCACAGTTGAGGGGACTGCACATTTCACTGAGAAGGAAACCCAGAGACAGGGCAGCTGGGCTACGGCAAGGGACTGTGGGGAAGGCCACCCACAGGGGTTGTGGCCTTGGCCTTCATGGAGGGAAGGAGCCAGGAAACCCCCACCAAGCAGATGCCTCCCCTGGTCCGATCTTGACAGGAAGCCAGAGGCAAGTGCACGTGGGTCAGCCTCGGGGAAGAGCAGAGAAGGGCAGAGAAGGGGTCTGGACACAGATACTGAGAAGTAACGCAGCACGAATGAAATGAGTGGTAAGGAAAGGAGGGATGAGAACAATGTCAGGTAAGGAGAATGGTGTGTGAGGAGGGCACTTTCGCATTGTCATGGCAGCAGCCGTCCAGTGGGGCCTGCCGGCCTGGCTCTGAACCCTGACTCCACTACCTGCTAACAGACTGATCTGGGTTAGGTTCCTATGGGGCAACAATGTTTATGGTCTCTGGTGTCTCTGTATATCTTGTGAGCACAGGTGTTGACTGCCTTTGCTTGGGGACTGGATTTCTGAGGATATTTAAATAGCAAACAGCCTTGGAAGAGAGGGAGCGTGTCTCTCTCCAGGGCAAAGGTCAGGCATTATAAAAGATATGGTTTTCTGGATTCTTTTGTAGCATGATCTGCTTTGCGTGAGGCATCACCTGGCCCTCCTCTGTGTCATCTGTGGAAGCTGGGGTGCAGGGAGCTGGCACAAATGCTGACACCAGCTCCCACTAGTGCTGTGAGCAAGCTCAGCCCTGTCTTGAACTGGGACCTCCCGTGTGCTGCTGGTACCCAGGAGACTTTGTGTGACAGGCTAGCTGGTTATTGTGTAAACAGGGCAAGATCTCGTACATTTAACAGTTCTCAACAGCTCACTTCTCTAAGTCTCAATTGCCTCTGCTATAAAATGGGAACAACAAAAGGGCTGTGGAGCTTGCAAGTGTTGATAAACATAAAGGGCTTAGAATAGCTTTCAGTCCCAAATACATGCTCAAGTCAAGGTAGTGATTTTTTTTCAGTTAAAAAAATTTTTTTAATAATTATTTATTTTTGAGAGAGAGAGAGAGACAGGGCATGAACAGGGGAGGGCAGAGAGAGAGGGAGACACAGAATCCCAAGCAGGCTCCACGCTCTGGGCTGTCAGCACAGAGCCCGACGTGGGGCTCAAACTCACAAACCCCAAGATCATGACCTGAGCTGAAATTGGATGCTTAACCGACTGAGCCACCCAGGCATCCCAGGTAGTGATTTTATCTACTACTGTAAGACAAATGTTTCAAACTTCAAAAAGAAAAATAAGCATCATAAAAGGGGACTTGACGCCCATGATGGGTGAAGAGACAGACTCTCTGAATGAACTGAAGTTTCAAAAGTCCTGAAATACCTTACAGAATTGATCATGGAACAGACTTACCACTCATAACTCTGCAAAATAGTCTTCTGAAGAGAAAAGAGGGGAGTAAAGACCAAAAATGTCAAAAATCCTAGCTTCAAAAGACAGATTCCAGGTACAGGACACAGGCCAGTGAGATGTGGTTCCCTGAAAACATTCTAAAATTGATGATGAGGCAGATGGGCTGTGAGCCTGTGATAAAGAGCACAGGGAGCACTAGACCAGCCTGAGTTCACAAGTGCCATGTGGTGCTGTACAAATGTTTTTTCTGACAGGATTATTGGGTTAATCACCAAAATACTGTGAAAATAGTACATCATGATTTCCACAAAAATGGGTGATATGGGATGGAGGAACGCGGTTGAATGGGAATATAAATAATGCAGTTACTGACTTGAAAGAAGATTCCTAATGGAGGGCCAACTCTATCCTGTGCATCGGGGTTAGCCTAGACGTGGACAAAGACACAGAAAATGGGTCTGAAGATGACACAAAGCCAGGACGAATAGCCAGCATGTCACTTGAAATATTTCCACAGTCCACAACCACAGCCTAGCCCAACAAGAACAGAAGTCAGTTGTTCATGTGGGTTCTTCACAGGCCAGACAGTGGCTATGGAAATTTAGTTTAAAAAAAAAAAAACTGGATTGGGACACCTGGGTGGTGCAGTTGGTAAGTATCCAACTCTTGATCTCAGCTCAGGTCATGATCTCACAGTTCTTGAGTTCAAGCCCCTTACTGGGCTCTGTGCTGATAGTGCGGAGCCTACTTGGGATTCTGTCTCTCCTTCTCTCTGCCCCTCCCCCACTTGTGCATACATGCTGTCTCACAATAAACAAATAAACTTAAAAAATTAACAACAACAAGAGGATTTTAGTTACTTGTAGGCTTGGTGAGAGCCAGAGATGTGACGCAAGCCACTGAAAGAAAGCAGCTTTGGTCACTATGAGCTGTGTTATCACAGGGATGTGGCCCAGCATCTCGAGCATGTGCCACCATAAGGCACCATGCCCAGAACTTTGTATACACCTTATTTGACCCCAACAACCATGCCCCAGACGTACAGATAGGGGATGAAGTTCAGAGCTAAAAGAACACGTACACTGTGCTGAGATCATGGGGGACATCCACACCACAGACACAATGCAACCCCAAGTCTGGCCCACCCCTTGGCCTGTTGAGGTCTCCACACCACTTTCAGTGGCCTTAGTCACCCCACACCAGCAGAGCCACACCCAGTCCTCCAGGTCACTCTCAAAGCTACGTCACATGAGAAACTGCAGAGGAACTAGAACAAGTCTGCCTGGAGAAGGAGGGAGATTGATGAAGCCCAAGTACATAATTACCATTTACCAGATCTCTGCAGGTCCTGTCCCTGCTCCCCACCTATGTGTGTCCAAGACCCTCCATGTGCTTCCCGTCTCCCTGAATCCAGCCCTATGGGGCTGTTTGAACCCACTTTGAGCCCTGATGGTTTGCCCTCCTCCATGGCATACCCCTTTCAGTTGGCCAACTCCACCTCATCCCTCAGACCTCAGCTCCCTCTGGGGACAGCCATCTTGGACCCAGGTCTGATCTGAGCCCACCCCCTGCTGCAGGAAGATGGCGAAATCTCTTTCAACAGACACCTCAGTACATTTCCCGCTTGATGATGGAGCATCTCATGCACCAACTCTTCGGGAAGATTCAAAACCAAGCAAAGTTATTTAAAGGGCCCCTTTATAATATATGAACTATGTTATCAAAAATTGTTTAATAAATCTAAAGTACCATCACTGATAGTTTGGTGATAGGAATTTAAGGTTTTGTTTTCCAGACCTCTACAAATTTAATGCACACATCTGCACCCCAAAAAGGACAAAGACATTAACAGCAACAGTGAGAGGCAGACTTGCCTCAAAGTGGTGATTTTTCATCTTCTTCTTGAATATGATCAATGGAAGACTCTAGTTTTGATATTATTCCATGTCTTCTGAAATGAAGTTAACTTTACTCCTAAAAAACCCAAATCAGTAATGAATTGCAGATTAAGAATTCTGTCAATGCCTGGCTGAAAAAGGGAAAGAATTTTGATAAACCAGTTGGACAGAAAAGATCACTTTCCTGGTTTGGGAGTGAGTAAAAGGACAGCATGTCCGAAGAACAGTGTGTTAGTGGAATGTTTGTTCCCTATGATCAAATCAATGTAACAGCACTTTCTCTACCTGCCAGTGTGCACCCATCTCTTCAGGATGCAACTTGGTAGAGAAAACGCCTTCCTGAGGACCACCAACCATGAGGGGATGCTATGTCCAGCCCCAGGACACGCCTTTCTTTCATCTATGCTTTGGGTCTCCCCAGAGCGTGGTCTCCTATAAAGTAAACCATGAAAGGCAAGATGAGATGGGTCCTGCTACCAGTGTTATGAGACAGTGTTCTGTTTAAAGTACAGGCCTACAGTCGGCCAAGCCTTCTCAGAGAAGGCATACAAGGGACAAGCCTACTCTCCCATACCCATTCAAATGATGTTTTAATGGACCATGAAGAGCAAGCTTAAAAATAAGCAGAAAACAGGGGGAGATGTTAGGAGGGTGTAAAGATGGAGTTTTATACTCCACAAGAGGAACTGGACCCCAAGTCTAATTTTAGCCATGAGTCCCACAGTAAGGGTTAGAAATGACCTTCAGAAAGAGAGCGAAAGGATGGGGGAAGGCAGAATTAACTTCCTTTTGGATGCAGCTGTGGGTTTCATGAGGCCCCATCTTGAGCTTTCAGGTTATTTTGTTTGTTTTTCACAACCTTGGCCTGTGGTTAGACCCTACTCAGCCAGTCTTTAGTGTCCATGCTGCTGCTTCTGTTTCTAGGAGTTTAAAGTGGACTTCAGGATGATGCAAAAGCTTCCCCCAAACCAATGCTACCTATATATTCTGACAATCACGACATATTTTTAAATTAATTAAATAAAATTCTCCCCACACGTAAGTAGGCTCAGAACTTCTGCCCAAATGCTGAAAGGCCCTAACATCACCATCCACTTTTCAATCATGTTGCAAAGTTTTACCTTGTATCAAGCCAGCATCCATGTTAATGTAACTTATACTTATTGCTCCTATTTTGTTCCTGACCCAAGTGTCTTGTTCGTATCTTTCAAATATTCAAAGTTTTGTTTCTCCCCTTCAGTCCTTCTTCCTTTATGGTTTTCAGACCCTTCAGCAAACTGCCCACATGACTCTGCTTATGCTCCAATTTGTCTATGTTCCTTTAAAATGAGATCCAGGAACTGGAGTGCAGTCTCCGAGGGTCTTTATCATTTTCCCACTGTCCAAACATCAAGTACATTAGCTCTTCTATGTCATCCTCATTCCCCATTAGCACAAGGACAGGTTGCAGCTGTTGAGCAAGCATTAATTGGTGGTGATAAAATGTTGTGGCAGAGAAATGTCTGACAAATGTGTTCATCAGGTCCATGACCCTAAGCCAAGTTTACAAAACTGTAGTTTGGAGTAACTTTAAAGTGAATTTTAATTCATTCTATAAAAGCCTATGTAGATAATTCAAACAGGAGACTCGCTTCTTGGACCTCACTGCCCATCCAGCTGGGGAAGCTAACCAGGGATTTGCATCTGGAATGTAATGATTTCAAATCCATAGTTTATTGCTATCATGGATTATCCCAGACCATCTGTATTGGTTTGGAGAAAGGCAGTCTGGCAAACCCCTTTCCAACTCCATATCCCTGTAATTGAATGTACATTAGAGATGTAATTTGAGCTTTCTTTTCCTCACATTTTCTAACTAATTTTATCTGAAGTAGATGAATGGGCCAGATTAGACATACTCAGAAGTTATTATAAAGGTCACAGACAGAGCATCAGCATTACAAAAATGGCAAATACAGATGTCTCCTTTACAGTTAGGCAAGGAGTATTTCAAAATAGGATAACTCTGTATAAGCATTAAAATATTACAGATGTCATATAAATATATATTCCATATAATAATATATATGTAACTACTAACATCATATAATGTCTAAAAATGACCAGTACAGCTGTGCCACTAACAACAGTGAAATTAGCTGAGAAACTCTTTGGCAGAATATAGTCCCTTCTTCACAGAACTGTGAGGATGCTGGTTGGATATATGGACAATCATTCAGCTACTGGAAAGGGGGCATCTGTGTGGTCCAACATGCTGAGGTCTTTCTCCACCTCACAAAGCTGGATATGTGAGAGATGGCAGCCACACTTGGTCTCAGTCATTTGGCCATTCTGAAACTTGATTCCCTTCCCATGCTGGAGTAAAATGTCATCAACTACAAACTGCCACTGATAGGCTCTCACCATGGAATCAGAGGCCTGTGTGGACCACTCAGGGAAGGCCTCTTACAAGAGGGTTATTTAATATGCACAGAGCGGGGTCAGACACATTGTATTTCTATAGATGAAACCATTAAGCAGAAACACAGCAGGATTTAAAAATAAAGTGGTTTGTTGAGGTTTGCAATTTTATTATTTCTTTTTAGAAAAATGAGAAAATTTACAAGATGCAAAGGTCTTACACAATACATTATCATTGCTGTTTGTTCTCTGTACACCTTAACACAGGCCCTGGCTTAGGTGGTGTTGGGAAGAGCATGGACAGCATGAATGCAGTCAAGACCCATCATGGACACGCAGAAATACACCACAGAGTGAAAGGAGGACTCGGTGACAAATGATGCTGGGCCAGCCTGTTCCAAAAGCAAGCCAAGAAATCACAGGAACCAGCAAAGTCTTTCTGTGGGGGAAGTACGGGGTGGACCCCTGCCCTGCCAGCACTCGCTTCGCTTCTCCGTTAGACCACAGCAACAGCAAGACATGGTACCGTTCCTTTGGTGGTGGGGTTTCATTCCATTCTGTTTTGTCTTTGCAGGGCTACTCAGGTTCCCAACTTCTTATTTCTGTCTTCCTTTTCATGATTCAGTTCCAAATACTTAAAGCAGTGTAGGTACTTAGCATCTTCCATGAATTTTTCAGGATCCAGTTCTGCCCAATGATAATGCACTAAAAAGAACAAAGATAAGACAATTATAGAAAAAAGTACCAAAAATTGCCTTCAAATCCTACTTTAGAAATGTGACTAAGCATAAAAAATATCTGAAGATACCCTTTTCAGTCCGTACGATAACAACAGCATGACAGAGTTTCACTTTACTATGAAAAATCTGCCATGTTGTCATGTATAAATCCAAACATCTTCTCCCCAAATCACCAATTTATTAGAACCTCATTCTTAAAACTCAGACGGACGCTCAATAGCTGGGAATTAACTCACTTCTAAATGGCCTTTGGATCAAAGAGAAATCACAAGGCAAATTAAAAAATGTTAATGTGAATGTGAATGAAAATGCAACTTATCACAATCTATGATATTCCCTAAGGCAGTACTTATAGAGGGAAATTCACAGCATTCAATGACTACCTGAGAAAAGGAGATGTCACATCAATAATCTGAGTATCCACATTTAGAAACTTAAAGAATAAAAGCAGAGTAAACCCAAGGCAAGCAGAACAATAAAGACTAGAATAGAAACTAATGAAATTTCAAGTAAAAACAAAAAATACATGTAAAGATCAATAAACCTGATAAACCTCTTGCCAGACTTACCAAGAAAAAAGAAGGCATAAATTATGAATATCAGGAATCAAAGAGGCAACATCAGTACATGTTTTATAGACAATAAAAGATAAAAAATGATATATCACAGAGCAGTTCCCACAAATTAGACAACACAGATGAAATAGACAAATTCCTTTAAAAAAGATACAAAACCTTATTTCAATATCCTTTTAATAATGAGGGAGGCAGAGGGGAACCTAAATAAAGCATAGTGACAGGGAATAAACTAAACACTTGCTTTGGGATATTTTTAATGCTGCTCAAAGGATGATGGTAGCTTCTTCAGTATAAAATCTCCAAGAGTCTCAAGTTCCTTTCTGTAATTCTGAGGCTATAACAAAACCCAGCTGATCTTGCCAAGATCTGTGAAGCAGGCAATTGTCAACCAAGAGTTTAACTAAACCCTAAACTTAACACAGCAGTTTCTATTCCCTCAGATCTAAATTCTAATTGGATGAACTTCGGTAAAAGCAAAAGATTCCAGTAACCGTGGGTTGCACAGTGATGCCACATCTGTGAATATGCTTCTGGGTGCACCCAGCACGGGTCACTTTCTTAACAAAGGGTTGCATTATGAGCAGATGCCTCAACAGAATTGACAGCCTTCCATTCCTGCGCCCAGCTTGACATGGAAGCCCATGGGCCCACACCAGAAAGGCTAATTATAACTGCAGCTATGTTCTTCAGTCCTATCTGGACCCACACAAGGAACTGAAATTTCCCCCCAGGCCTACCCTCATGCTCTAAAACCCACCAGTCACAGTGCTGCACTATTTCCTAAGAGATCCCAAAGACCACAAGGGGTCTTTTCCTGGGGACCATATTTAGTTCTATTTTTAAGTCAAGAAAAGCAATCCATTTGCTCCTATATTTTAATCAAGATATTAACCTAAACACAGGCTCCTGGGGTGTATTAAAGCCTCTTTCCTCATCTGAAATACTAATAACTGAAATCCTGAAATTGGACCTCACACTGACCTTTGGGTAACTTCTTCTTGGTTCAGATTAAACCTTTGTTTTTGAACTTAAAATGAGCTTTGGGACCCTGCTTTAATATATTATTGGTTTACATTTACTTCAAATAAATATCCTAGATGTTTTAAAGCTTTGAGATAATAAATTTATGCTTCCAATGTTTGATGTGCAGATGGAAATGATAGGGTTTACATAATGATAATGTTCACAATATTCCATTAGATGATGAAAGGAGTGACATTATATATACAGTCTGTCTTTAACTATGTAAAATTAGAGAAAGAGATATAGAATGATCTGATTAGAGAAAATGTTATAAAAGCATTATGTTAATAATGATTATCTTTGAAGAGATGGCAGGTGACTTTTCTTTGAGCATTCTGGCATATAAAAAATTATGATGAATGGGCTTTAATTCTGTAATACAAAATGGCTTTCAAAAGAACTTTTATGAGAAAGACAATTTAGAAATTCCAATTTCCTACCAGAGAATCACAGAAGAGATCCTGAGAGGTTTTATGCCAGGGCTTCTCAAAGTTTATAGTAAATCACTCAGGCCCAGGGACTTCATTACGCGCTTAACCTGAAGGATTTGAAGTAAGAATTCCTTCAAGAATTAACTGTTCTAATACTGGAATACCCAACAGGTGCACCTAATCATAATATCAACATTAATATTATGAGTGATGAGTTCCCAAACTGCATGCAAGAAGAGCCTTCTGGTCAATCCACCTGAAAGACACTGCCCCCGCTCCCCCGCCATGATACATGGATTGGTCAAATTGATGCCACTTTTACTTCTGATCTCACTTTCAGCAAATGTTCCTTCTCATCTTCATAAACATAACCATAGAGAAACCTAGAGGCCAGGGTGCTGGCTGTCTAGTGGGAGTGGCTGGAGACCGTAACACGCACACAGCTAGAAGTATGAAAGGGGAGGGGGGGAGCTATCTGTGAGGTCTGCCTGCCAGATCAGAAGCACTGAGCGGAAGTCATGTGCAAGCTGAAAAACAAACGATCCTGCACAAGAGGGTGTCAAAATTCAGAAATGCTGGAGGAAGGGTAATGTGCCTCCCTATGAGAGCTGTTGAGAGGATGGCATCTACCTCCAAGTGCGTTTTCCTGATGCCCCTGTGAGTCGGGTGAGCTATCTCAGGGCAGACATGACCTGCAGGCTGGAGGCACCTGACAGGCAGTAGTAAGCACCTGACATAAGAGCATCACTATCTCATAGCCTGTGCAAAGAAGCTTCTGGAATGGTTCCCTTTTACTGCCTGCAAACATCAGGGGCAGTGGGGAATAATTCAGCACCAGAAGCAAGGAATTCCTCAACAGCCTGTTCGAGTCTCTCAAAGATGCTGATTTCCAGCTGATCTGCATCTGGCTGTAGGCCATTCAAGCAACCGCAGATCTAAGTGCTTGAGTGAAGATACACAGACCACAGACCTGCTCTCCAAACCACTGTCAAAAGAACCCAGATTTTATATATTTATTTCAGACCACAGCTAGGAATCTAATCTGAATTCAGTTACCTAGAAAAGAAAGGATGTTCTATATGAAAACGTGGGGCGCTGAGAAGTCCACATTACCAGAGAAGGATTCACTCTGCCCTAGCATTTGTAGAGACTCCAGCGAGCCCTCCGCTAAGCTGTCAAGGTGAAGACTCTCTGCCTTTACTCCAGGGCTGATGGTCCTGACCTGGTGATGCAAACAGGGGCCAGTAGTTTGATCTCCTGACTAAAACAGGAAAGCCTGGTGTGGTGTGCTAAAGGAAGAAACTCCAGACAGCAATTAGTTTTTATTTGGGGCTTAACTTCTACCTTATTCATCACATATATTTGTACGTATTTAATAACGTCAGTCTTACAGAACTGAAATTTCAGAATTTTCACTTGTCCAACTGAACTTTCTGCAGTGACAGGCTTGTTCTACCTCAGCACCATCCAATAGAGCAATCACTAGCCAGACGTGGCTACTGGGTACTGAAAATGCTGCTACTGTGACTAAGGAAATGAACTTTAAATTCTGTTTAATTAATTTATACTTAAGTGTCCGCACATAGGCAGTACCTACTGTATTAGATGGCATACTTCTACGTTATCTGTAAGCTTAGCACAACACTTCAGCAAAAGACAGAATCACTAACTGTGGCCAGCTTCTTGGCAATTTATTTTCTAATAAATGGAACTGAGGTGGAAGCTAGGTATGTAGAAGATCCAACTCTACTGCTGGTAAAGTAACATAATATGCCTACTGTGCGCTAGTGAGGAAGCAGTTCAGCCTCATGTATAGCAACGACCAGAACAACACTAAGATTTGGGAACAGTAACCTCCTCCAGGTTATAAGAAAGCGAATGGGACAGAAAATAATCTTTGAAGAAATACTGCTTACAATTTCCCAAATGTATTGAAAGATAAACATTTACCAGTTCAAGAAGCTCAGAAAACTCAAAGCAGTTGTCAGAGTGAGACTCAGATGTGATACAGATGTTGGAATCATCAGACAAAGGAAAATAACTATGATTAATATGTTAAGGGCTCTAATGGGCAAAGTAGACAATGCACAAGAACAGATGGATAATACAGCAGAGAAATGGAAATGCTAGAAATAAAAAACACCATAACAGGGAAGAATGCCTTTGATAGGCTCATCAGTAGACTGGACCAACTGGACCAAACGAAAAATCAGTGGGCTTGAAAACAGGTCAATATAAACTTCCAAACTACTGAAATGCAAAGGGAGAAAAGAACGGAATTGGAAAAGGGGGCGAATGAGTGTTTCAGTTGGGTAAGCATCTGACTCTTGATTTCGGTTCATGGGGTTAAGCCCCGTGTCAGGCTCTGCACTGATAGCATGGAGCCTGCTTGGGATTCTCTCTCCCTCTTTCTTTACCCCTTTCCTGCTCACTTGTGGGCATGTGCACATACACTCTCTCTCAATATAAACAAATTTTTTAAAAAGTGGGGAAAAAGGGAACCGACCATCCAGTACATGGGGCAACTACAAATGGTGTAACATACACATAATTGTAATATCAGAAAGAGAGAGAGAACAGAGTATTTGAAGTAATGATGTCCAAGAATGTTCCAAACTGCAAAACAAACAAACAAACAAACAACAAAGAGAAAACTCTGAAATAAGCTGCGGGGAAGGGAGGTTAGGGGAGGAAGGAAGTGGAGACACTGTTACAAACATGTAATAACATGTGATACATGTGAAGCTGTACAGGTCATTTGAAAGTGGACTTAGGTTAGTTAAAAACATGTACTACAAACTCTAGGGCAACCACCAAAAATTTTTAAGTTAAAAAAAAACAACAGTATGTCAGAGGCAGTTTTAAACATGAAACACCACCACATGTTGACACAGGGAAGCAAAATGAAAACCACGGAAATGAAAGAGATTCTAACTTCTACAGGGGAAAAACACAGTGAAAACGCAACTATCCTTTAACACACACACACACACACACACACACACACACACACCCTGCTCTAGCTCATTAGTAAGAAATGTGCTCAGCCAGATACATCTTATTATTCAGACAAAGGTCAAGTTGAAAAAGCAAACAGATGGCAGTTTCCAAAACACTTTCCTTGCTTGGTTTCAAGTGTGTTGACATTTGAAGACAGAAATGTGGGGTGCTGCTCAGGAGCACACTCCTCTCACACCCTAATGACAGCAGCCAAGTAAATATGCAAATGAGGCAATGCTTGACCTTGCAATCAAAGGCAGAGAGCACATGGTCCCATTGAGAGGCTGCCATAGCTAGCACAGGGGGAAATGGGAGGTGCAGCCTCACAGGAAACCTTGAGCCCTTCCAGCAAGGTGAGTGAGCCTGAAGGAATGAGGCAGGGGACAAAACCAGAGGTGGACGTTAGCACTTCCACATTCATTTGATACAACAAGAAACATCTGCAATGTGACAGAGAAATGTCAAAACCCTGGGAGTATCCTCTGAAGGTGTCTGACTCATTTTCAAAGAAAAATATGCCCAAGCTCACGCAGTTTCTCACTCCATTTTCTTTTGTCTTTTCTCTCTCTCTCTCATGCCTTGGAAACTCCAAGCTGTTCCCTTAGGTCTGTGAGGCTCCCTAGGGCTCTTTCTGTGTGTAAAGAAAAGCAAATAAAAACTGTAGCTCCCCTCACTGAGGCAGGGGTAGGGCTGCTGTTTTTCTGTGGAGCACAATCAATGCCAAGGTCACCTTCTGTCTGTCCCTCCTTAATTTAGCTCTTACAGATATCTGAATATTTGGTGGTGATTTTGGAGGTCTCCTGGGATGACAAATTTCAGCAGATGAGGCAACAAAAGCCCATGGGCAACCAAACACCCAAATACATAACTGGAGGACCATCTGTCATTTACTCCTGGCCCCCTTTAGGGTCTTCACATCTGAGAACATGTCTATAATCCCAAAAAGTTGGGGCGGGGGGAATGGCAGGGTGCCCCAGCTCCTCCCTGGTCCTTGGCTGGCTGCAGAAGAGGTGTCTCAGAGGACTCCCCACATCTGTCCATGACTGGATGTCAGCACCAGCCACCTGGCCTCTGCTGTCATCTCTACTTTGAATTCCAACTGGACATCAACCTTAAACTGCCAATAAACAAATGGTTTTTCTCATGCCCTCAGTCAAAAACCCAGACAGTGCTACAGTGCTAAATATGCAAAGTATACAAAGAAAACATGGCTTCTGTATTTTCATGGGCCCATCCAAAAATCCTCACAAGCCTCCATCCACTGAGCATCAGCAGGGGAAATCTTGAACGCACAGTAATTCTCTCACCTGAATGTTAGAACAGCTGAGTCCTCAAGTGGCTTCAGTGCCTCGGTGGCTGGTGTGGTTCAGCACGTGGTGCTGAGCCCTGGGACACACCACTGAGCAGCATCTGATTGCTCAGCGGCCAGAGCCCCTACTCCTGTCTGACCTGACCTCATTTCAGCTCTCACTAGCACTACAGACCCCTCACGTCTCACCCTGGGAGCCACATGGAGATCATGGCTGAGACCTGCAAGGACCCAGTGCTATGAAGAGCTGAGGTTATGACCATCCTGGACACACTGGCCTCTCTCTGCCTCTGGAACAGGCACACCTCACCCCTTCTACCAGGACCTATGGTCAGTCCAACAAATCCCCACAAATCTCTCTTCTGCACCCCTCACCGGGCAGGTGAGACCCTCGACTAACTCCTGCTGCACCCTGATGCCTAACGATGTCTTGCTGTCCTTCTACTCCACTGCAACAGCCCCGTAGAGACCTACTGCCATTCTACACAGCAGTCTCCATCCAGAATTCCCACCAGGGCCCAAAGCACAGGACCAGCTTTCCTATCAACCTAACCAGCACCGCAAGGAATCTAGCCTGAAACCAGAACATCAAGTATGGCTTTGGGCTTCTCCATCTGTCCCTTTTCTCTCTCCCACTGTGTCTCCTAAACCGAAGCTCTCCTTCACCTTCCCTCCTGCCAAACAGGGCCCCTCTACATCATTCCTCTGCACTCACCTTCTCCCTAGGGCCATAATGGTGACACAGCTGTAGTGAACTTGATTTACAGGGAAAAGGAAAACACATCTACTCTTTTCAAAACACTGTGCCCCTGAGTTTGCTTCCCCCACTATGGTGTCCCCTCTCTGGTTAGTTCTTTTTGACCCTTGAACAACATGGAGGTTAGCGACACCAACCCCTACACAGGTGAAAATCTATATAACTTTTGATTCCCCAAAAACCTAACTAATAGCATACTGCTGACCAAAGCCTCACTGATGACATAAACAACACATTTTCTATATGCTATACATATTATACACTGTATTCTTACGGTAAAGAAAAAAGACAATGTTATTTAAAAAATCATGAAGAAAAAATACATTTATAGTCCTGCACTGACTTGATTAGCACCAGAAATTTTCATCTGTTAACACGATGATGGTTTGTCAGTGCCTGCGTCATCATTCTACATGATACAAAACACTGTACATTTTATACATATTACTAATGCTAGACATCAAAAATGAAAAGATAATGTGAAAAAGAAATTCATATTATTTACAGGTATAATGATTCATGCATTGATACTGAAGAAATAGCAATAGGATTGCTTTACGGTAGCCTAGCTTATATGCTAATGAATGAATGGTTATGAAATTTTTCTGGCATACATTTTACAGTCATATTCATAATACAGTACTGTAAAGACCACTTTACCACTGTAATGATAGGCCAATATGCAGTTTCTCCAATTATAAGAGAGAGAGGCATACTGTACAGTATTGTTTGAAACTAAAGTTGCAAAACAATAAGAGAACAAACACATTTTCAATTCTATCTATATCAACCATCACTCACCTTATGTCTCTATAAGGACAGGTTCTCCACTTCCACGTGGTCTTGCACATGATGTTCTACATGATGAATATGTAGACGATGGAGATGATGACACAAAATGTCTCATACAGTTAATAGGTTTTCACACAAGGACACACACACACACACACACAACCCCTAAGTCTATTAACTGTATGGATGTCCTGATGATAATTTCCTATTCATTAAGCACAAGTAGATCATCCTAAAAATCTCTGTCCTTGCCATCTTCACACTGAATAGGCAGAGAAAGAGGAAGGAGGGGCTGGTCTTGCTGCCCCAGGGGTGGGAGAGCAGAGGAAGTGGAGAAGGTGGAAGGAGAGGCAGGCGAGGCAGGCACACACTTGGTGTAACTTTATGGAAATACCAACCATTTCTGTCACTTTTTTGCTTTTACTTTTCTATGTTTTCAAATGTTCCTATATGGCACTACCCTTCTTCCACCTTTGCTTTAGTTTCAGTGTCCAATCATAAAAGAAGTCGAAAGTAGTCATGAATAACTGGAACCCTTCTGCCAGACTAATGATTTGTTTTCTGGCACTGCTGCTTCTATGTCTTCTTCCTCATCGTGTGACACTTGTTCGGAAGCACTCATCTCCCTCAAGTCGTCTTCTGTTAATTCCTCTGTGGTACCTACTAGTTCTTGAATTTCTCTGAGATCCATATCATGAAACCCTTCACCCCCACAACTCACCTTTTTTGAACCATATCCAGTCTCTTTCATGATTTCCCTGATTGGCTTTGTTCTAGATCCTGTGAAGTCATGCACAATATCTGGACAGTTTTCTCCAGCAGGAATTTATTATTTTGGGCTTGATGGCTTTCACAGCATTTTCCAGAATAACAATGGCATCCTCCCTGGAATAATCCTTCCAGACCTTCTTGATGTTCTATCGGAGTTCTCCTCCATAGCACTAACAGTGCTTCCCATAGAGTCCCATGTGTGATGAACCTTCGAGGTTCTCATGACTCCTTGATCTACGGCCTCAACTAGAGACCATGTGTTTGGGGGCCACAGACCACTTTGACACCTTCATTGTTGAACTCATGGGGTTCTGGGTGGCCACAGGCATTGTCCAATATCAAAAAACTTTAAAGGCAGTCCCTTTCTGGCAAGGTACTCCCGCACTTCGGAAACAAAGCATCAGTGGAACCAATCCAGAAAGAGAGTTCTCATTATGTAGGCCTTCTTGTTATACAACCAAAAAGATAGCAGCTGGTGTGTGTTTATTCCCCTTCAAGGCTCGGGGGGGGGGGGGGGGGGGGGGGGGGGGGGGGGGGGTTAGCAACTTTATAGATAAGGGCAGTCCTGATCATAAACCCACCTGCATTTACACAAAACAGCAGCTGGCCTCTCCCTTCCTGTCTTAAATCCTGATGCTTGCTTCTCTTCCTTACTAATAAATGTTCTTTGGGACATTTTCTTCCAGAATAGAGTACTTTTGTCTGCATTAAAAACCTGTTCAGACAGATATCCTTTTTCTTCAATGATCTTGTCTCCCATCCAAGTACTAACCAGGCCAGACCCTGCTTAGCTTCCAAGATCAGACTTCAATGATCTTGTCAATGGCATCTGGGAACTCCTCTGTTGCCTCCTGGTGAGCAGATGCTGCTTCTCCTATTATCTTGATATTTGTAAAGCCAAACGTTTTTATAAAATTATCACACCATCCTTTGCTGGCATTAAATCCACTAGCTTTAGATCTTTCTCTTTGCTTTTGCTTTAGGTTGTCACATAATGATTTCACTTTTTCTAGAATCACCTTAAGAGTCTATAGGTATGTCTTTTTTTTTTTTTTAAGTTTGTGGTTTTTTGGTTTTGGTTTTGGTTTTGGTTTTTTTTGAGAGAGGGAGCAGGGGGAGGGGTAGAGAGAGAACACCAAGCAGGCTCCATGCTGTTAGTGTGTAGCCCAATGTAGGGCTGGAAACTCATGAACCATGAGATCATGACCTGGGCCAAGTCAGATGTTTGACTGACTGAGTCACCTAGGTGCCCTGGTATGCCTTCCTTATAGCAATCCTGCACCAACATAAAGGCTGCATTAGTAATATGAGATAAAAGGATATTTCATAAAAAGTGCAAGGTTTTCATGCCTGCTGGCATTGCTACAGCAATGGCTTCACAAATCTCTCTTCACAAATCATCTCATCTTGAGATGGTGGGCACGGCAGCTTCAGACCGAGATCTATGAGACATATTAAGCAATTCAACTTTTTCTTGTGGTGTATGAGTTCTCTGGCTCTTGGGAGCACTTCCAGCATCACTGGTGGCACTCTGGATGGGTCCCACACTGGGTCCCATGGTGTTATTCAAGCTTTAGGGTATCGTACTAAACACGATGGAAAGAATGCAAGAACTGCAAGACGCCACTTTTTACTACAATACACAACTTACGGCAGAGACAAACTGCTCACGCAGAGATGATTAGCATCCCACGACATTTTAACTGGATACTAAAAACACATGAGCTCATGGCAACAGCAACAGGAGGTGGCTAGGAAATTATTATAGTAGTACATAGCATGTACAATAGCTAATTTATGCAGCTATGATTTCCAACTGCATTTTCACATTTATTTGCATTCCTCTCCACTGCAAATGGTGCCACATAACTGTTGGTGTGTATAAATTTTGATAAGTTTTAACTTTTTATAATAGATTTACGTATATTTTATGGTCATACTGATAAAACAGACTGGTATTTACATAGATTTTATGCATTCAAAACATGTCTGACGTTTTCTTAATTTCTTTATATTTCTAAGGCTATGTGGTTTGTCTGCAAACTTTTTCAAATTGTTGTAAATCTCCAAAAATTTTTCCAATATAGTTATCAAAAAAAAAAAAAAAACCATGTATCAGGGGATGCACACATTTCAAACCCATGTTGTTCAAGAGTCAACTGTAGTATAATTTACCCCAAATTCCATACTACCCAATCAGCAATACTTTGAGAATGAATATAGTTACAGTTTTTGACTTTTCCATCAATTTTAAGAAAACAAAAATAGATACCTAAAGTCTATAAGAAATTTGACCTCTTAAACTTTGGGAGATGTGGGGAAAAATGCCTACTTTCACCTCTTCTTCTTTTTTCTGTGTCCTGTTTTCTATTGGGAACGTGTCCTCCAGCATGTTCTGTGACACTGTCACTGTCTCTTCCTCTATGCACGAGGTGTTCAGGTGTTTTTCTTGCCCACAGAGACGGCAAAATCACTCCCAAGCTGCCCACTGGCACAGGAAACTAATGTCCAGGATACCCTTCTACTGGGATTATTCTGAGGCCAAAATTGACTCAAAAAGAAAGTTACGTTTTGCACTGATATAAAAAGAAGAATCCAACAATACCCCACAATAAATAAGACAAAGATTTGAAGTACTGAACAGACTCTGTTACATCAAAAATCAATACATTAAATTTATAAAATACACTAGCAGGCTGATAATGTAATCAAGAAAGGATGCAACTAGGTGGCATAAGAACTTTTTAAAATCATTTTGAAAATACCAGGTCCAAGGCATGTTTGAGTGTATGTGCACATGCACACATGAATTTAGGTTGATAAGCTGTGTTTGGTTACTGGGAGAGGAGTGATTATGTATTTATTACTTTCCTATTCATTGAGTTCATCATGGAAGTCCAAAAATGCAATTTTTAAAAATTTACTGTAAGCTATTATTTATGATCCCTTGGACCTCGAGAGAGTCATGCTAAGCGAAATAAGTCAGGTGGAGAAGGACAGATACCATATGTTTGCACTCATAGGTCTAACAGGAGAACAGGAGAAACCTAATGGAGGACCACGGGGAGGGGAAGAGGGAAAGAGAGTTGGGGAGAGAGAGGGATGCAAAACTTGAGAGACTATTGAATATTGAAAATTAACTAAGGGTTGAAGGGGAAGGGGGAGGGGGGAAAAGAGGTGGTGGTGATGGTGGAGGGCACTTGTGGGGAAGAGCATTGGGTGTTGTATGGAAACCAATTTGACAATAAACTATTTTTTAAAAATATGTTTATGATCCTTAAAACTAAAGGGAAAAGACATGGTGTTGCGTCAGAGCAGGGCCATGAGAATAAAAAGCCACGCAGGCAGGGCAGCTGCCCTAGGTTCAAGGAGCAGAAATAGAAAACATTGGGTCAGATTTTGCTTCTGAACCAAGGAACCACCCACTATAATGAATGTCATCCCCTGGCCATCAGGTTAGCCAGTCCTTCATCCTTCATCCAGGGGGAAGGAGTGGGTACTGGGGTGCTCTCTCCAACATGATCGCCAGGGGGCACGGACGGCGTCACAGAAACATAGGGAGAGTCCCTTTCAACTTGCTCCTCCCACCCCAGCCTGCTAGGACCATCACCAGGCATTATGGCTTTACTTGCCTGACTTTCACAACATTACTGGTGAAAGGAATGAGAATGAAAAGGAATGAAAAACCAAGAAAGCAAAGATTACATAACTTACTGTCACAGAGAAATTGGCAGGATGGAAATAAGAACTCAGTGCGACTCTGCATTACCGCTGGACCCACTTCATGAGCATAATTGTAAAAGTAACTTAAAGAGCCACTCTGTGCACTGTCTGCATGGTGCAATTCACCCCTCAGAAATTTAGAGTTGGTGAACAGACTGTAGGTCAGAAGCAACAGCAATATCTGTGATGACAAAACTGACCTCTGATATGAGCAAATCATCACATAGGTTTTAAGGGGGTGGGAATAGAAGTTTTATATGATGTAAATGTCACACAAAATGTTACAGTATATTCGTGAATATTTAACATTAATTAGACACCACATAGCAAGCATCAGAAGACTCTTCCTTACTCACACCAACTGTGTTGTGTCAGTTCATGAATAAAAGCCCATGTCTTTAGGTCAAGACTAAGAAAAGGGGGAGCTTGTGACTGTGACAAATGAGGCAGAGTGTGAAAAAACTTCCCTCTGCTTCCTGCTTCGCATTCCCATGACCGTGAGAAAAATCAGTCAAAACAAGTGACCATGGCTCTGTAGTCCCCGTAGTTACTTGTAAGGAAACAGAGTGATTAGGGGAGAAGTCAAGGGGACATGACAGGATTTATTATCTAATGCCCCTCTCCCCTTAAAACTATCAGTGAATAGGGGCACCTGAGTGGCTCAGTCGGTTTAGTGCCAAACTTCAGCTCAGGTCATGATATCACAGTCCATGAGTTCAAGCCCTGCATCAGGCTCTGTGCTGACAGTTCAGAGCCTGGAACCTGCTTTGGATTCTCTGTCTCCTTCTCTGTCCCTCCCCTGCTCATGCTCTCTCTCTCTCAAAATTAAATAAACATTTTTTTAAAACTCAAAAAAAAAAAAAACACCACACAACTATCAATGGATCAACTACACAACCTTTCTGAGCTCTCTGCTCTGTTTCTTTGGTCTGTTTACATTTGCAAGCCAGTTCCACTACACCCAATATCATACGGACTCTGTAACACAGCTCAGTGTCTGGTAGTGTGCAACCTGAAGGTCATTTCCCATATGGACTTCCTTTCATAAGGAGAGGGTAGAAAACCATCTCATGAATGTTCTCCTCTCTCACCACTCAGCATCTCCAGGAGAAGCCCGCATGCTGACGTGGTTTGAACCACAGACTATGTATAAGCTGAGGGCTCTGAAATGTATGGCCAGACCTCGCTCCTCTCTTGATTTCTGCTATGACTTCCTAACTGACCTGATGGTTCCAGCCTCACTCCCCATGGCTGCTAGGGTGATCTTAAATTTTGCACCTGATTATGTCACTTGTATCTTCAAACCTTTAGAGGTTTCCTGCCATCTCAGGATGAAATCCAAATTTCCCAATTGCACACCAGACCATTGTGACCTTTCTACCTGTCTGATTTTACAGAAGCTCCCTGGACACTCCCCACCCCCACTCACATGCAGTGTTTCAGCTGTG
The DNA here is from genome assembly GCA_004023845.1 of Helogale parvula. NCBI lineage: Eukaryota > Metazoa > Chordata > Mammalia > Carnivora > Herpestidae > Helogale > Helogale parvula. Next base: position 16,274 of record PJEM01009929.1, on the reverse strand, counting down.
ATTCTCTACCTCTGTTCCGAAACTCTCTGTCCTCTTCCCACACCCAACAGTGTTTGCATCTGCTCTTCTCTTGGCTGAAGCAGCTCCCATCTCCCCCCTGGAAATGCTCACAGTAGTGGCAGTTGTCAGTCAACAAAGACAAGTGAGGAAGGAGAACACTCCAAGGCCCATGGGTCCCCACCTCCACCTCAACTTTTCTCTCCATCCAGGAAGGCAGCAGATTTCAGGAAGCTATGGATGAATGTCCATAAAGTGAATTCTGCCTCAAAAGCCATTCTGTTCTCAATTTGTTACCATTTGCCCAAAATGTGAGAAGATGGAGCTATGCAAGGAGGGGAGGCTCCTACCTGAGTGCCATCTCTAAGTCTACGGCTCCCGCTCAGAAGACACGTCGCCCTCGGCCCCGCTGCTGGCACTGCGGTCTTCTTTTCGGGGGGCGTTTCTTTCTTTGCTTGATTCAGAAGGCCCCTTGGCTCTGGTCTTTTCTTTCCTCTGCTGCTGTTTTTCAAGCTTTGACAGCTGATTATAAAAAGTAAAAAGACTTGTTTTACAAATGTAAACATGTGCCTGTATATCCAAACACTGATTACTTCCCACGTAGCAACCACTGGAAGTGCTTCTGTCTGATAAGCCGGTGTACCCGTGGTTCAGATGTGCCAAATGGCCAGCAACACGTTTGTCAGTCAGGCATCTGAGTCACTGACACAGATTAGTCACGTGTGTGACTTCTCCAGGCTTTCCCCACCCATAACTCATCTTGCTGTGTGCTATTTGAAAATGGTCAGCTAACAGGCTTCTCTGACAGGCTGAGAAGAGCCCTATAAATAAAAGTCTTTTATATGTTTTCTTTTTCCTGATGTTTCTACAGCTTTTTCTAAGCACACTATCTTCCCACTTACTGTTTTTTAAAGACTGATCAAAACACTCCACTATTTGCTGAAGATAACAGAGACAGCTCTGCATAAAGTACATTAAACACATTTACACATCATCTCAATTCTCTGCTTATTCTTTGAGACTGAACTTATTTACAGCCAAAACCCCAAGTATTCCTAGTAGGCCACGTGGTGGCTACACGGGGACGCTGGCCACAGGGAGCCCTCTCAAGCCTTCCTTCAGGCCGGCGGAAGGACAGGCCTCTGCCATCCGACTCCAGACAAACCGGGGTCCACTTCTCCACTGGATATCTCTCCAACTTGCTCAAGGAAACCACAGACTAGACAGTCGAAAGAAACTTAGATCATCTGACACTCTGAGCAACAGCAAGGCCACTCCAGAGAGGCCTGCTGAGAAACTTGTCAGAGCACACTGGCCAAGGTTGAGCCCACAGAATTTTCTTAGACCAAAAAAGCCATCTGTAACACAGCCCGAGAGACAGCAACACCCAGTTTCATCTGCCTCCCAGGCTAAGACTGCAAACATTTATAGTTCACATGGAAAGACGGAAACTTAATGAAAGGCTGGCTTCTCCCTGCCGATCCGTGTCCCACATCCAAACACACAAAGAAAACTCACTATAAGCAACCTGCCACATCACCTCTTGAGTATAGACAGACTTTGAGTGGAACCTTTAGATCAATCAACAATCGGCTGCTCTCAATTTGGTTTGGTAAAACAAATTAATGGTTGACTTAAAATATTATCTTTCCCATCCCCCTTTTACCTGTAAAACTCTAGTAAACAACGAGGCTGGTTAACATGCTAGGTAGATTTTCTGAATGAAGACATCACTACCCCTTTGACCCATCAACTCTCCTCCCAGATAACTCTTCTGGATAAATTCTCATTCGTGTGGACAGAAAAGGCTCACAGAAATGAGCAATACTCTACTGTTTGTGTCAGCAAAACCCCAAAAACAACCTAAATGTCAATTGACAGAAGGATAGATAAGTGTAATGAGGTATATACTCAAATAAAGCAATACCATAGAGCAGATCTACGTATATCAAAATGGGTAAGTTTTAAAAAATCATGTTATACAAACCAAATTAAGTTTCAAAGGCTATATACAGCAGGATTCCATTTACACAAAACAATACTATATATTGCTAATGGGCTTACGCAGATATGGTATGAACTAGGTGAATACAAATTCAGTACAATAGTTAACTGCGGGGAGACGGGCGAATGGGAGCACAGTACAATGAATATATATGGGTTCCCACCATAGCCATCAACTTGTACTTTTATAAAGTCTTGATGTGAAAGTATCAGCTACTGAACTGTGTACTTGGTGGCATTTTTCTCTTATTCTACCACAGAAAAAGGAGGAATTTCCTGTATCTAAGGTGACAGCCTTCCATACCAATTCACTTTTGGTATTAAAATACTCCTTTTCTTTAGGAAATGATGAGGATAGTAGATGGGGGTCCTTCTGTCTTGCTCATGTTTTTTTTTAATTTGTTGGCAAAATGATCTTGGATTGCACAATGTGAATATACTTACCACTATTGAACTGTATATTTAAAAGTAGCTAGGATGAAATCTACCCCCAAAAACCAAGAGCACACTTCACACACTGTATGTTAGCAAATTTGGCTGTAAATTCTATTTTAAAAAATTAATTAATTAAATCCTTAAATAGGAAAAAAATAGCTAGGATGGTAAATTTTATGTGTATCTTATGACAAAAAAAACTTTTTATTGTGCTATATATGACATATAATATTATAGGAGTTTCAGGTGTACACATGATTTGATTTGTATATCTTGCAAACTGATCACCACGATGAGTCTAGCTAACAGCCATCATCCAAAAAAATTTGTTAATGATCTTAGAAAACAGAGTTGGCACTCTATGCTAGAACGCACTCCCCATTTTCTTTTTTATTTTTTTATAGTCCTAGTTCATGGAATCCAAACATCTGGAAATCACTGTTCTGCAGCGAACTGTGATAAGTTGCCTTCTGCTGCCAGCAGCTTACATTTACATCAGTGTCTGTGTATGTGTTTATGCATGTATGTATAATAAATATGTGTGTATCTCCAGACAGATCATATATGTACGCACAGCAAATCATGAACATGTTCCAAGTTAGACACAAGAAAGCATGATTTTTATTTTAAAAAGAAACTCTCTCCATTCTGTGTTCCCTCTTCAGAAGTATAGATACAGAAAATGTGAACATCACCTGTGACAACCACACCATCTCCCCCCACTGCTAAGATTCAATTTCACACAAAGGTCTATTTGTCCCAACCTGCTCTTCACTTTCTACTCTCAAACGCTGGTGAGAAACCAGACTCTAGGAGAGTGACGGGGAATCATTCCCAATTAAAGCAGGTTTCTCCAAGGCTCCTTGGGTACCTGCAGTGCCTATCTGAGGCTGCACTGGCTCAGAGGTGCCATCAAAAGAGTGTGAGACTGGAAACTTCAGTTTGACCTTTCACCCCAACTCTGTTTCCTCCCACCATGACCGCACTTGCAACTCACGTGTGATAATTACTTAAGTGACAGGCGTAGCCTGAGTTTCTATAAATGATGTGATGCTGATTCTCTTACATTATTTCTTAATACAACCCCAACCACATATGGTTCCTTGCCTTAAAGTTCTCTGTGAGAACACTGTGAACTAACCTAATAAATTTAAGCCTTTTCTCAGAAAACTTGGAATCCAAGGCAGACAAAACTTGGAATTTGCATCTCAAGGCAAGAAAGCAGCTAGATTTTTTTTTAAGAAAACAAATGAGAAAGGAAGAAAAAAAAAGCAGAAAAGAAATTGGTAATGCATATGGAATTATGTAGAATGTCAACAGCTTTCAAATTCATAGAAAGATCCATGTCAAAGAGAATGTAAACCACTATAGGTTCTGTGAACACATAACCTACAAACACTGAAATGGAGTACTTTTGGGTTTTTTGTTTGTTTGATTGTTTTTTAATTAACTGATGAGGGTATCCATAATGCAAAGGAAACACTGTCCAAACCACACAGGCCCTAGTGTCATGGGGAGAAATCCAACCTTCCCCTGGGCACACAGACACTGCCAGGGGCCAGATAACCATCCTATAGCCAGCCTGTACCTCTCATGGTAGATCTTGGAAAGTTGGGGAGGGGGGTGAAGTAAGAGGGATGGGAATATCTGGATCCCAAACTCCCCAACTCATGATTGAATCCACTGAGAAAATAAAGGATTTTCTTTGTTGTTAAGATGTCCATGCTCAAACTGCATAATGTAAGAATAAACTAGTTGAACATGGATTCTACTGTAGAGCTTGCAAAACTACGTATCTTCAAGGACCAGGCAGGTAGTAAAATGAGGGATGTAACAAAGCACAAGACAACAGGGCTCGGTGGAGACTGCAGTCACACTGGAGAGGACAAGTCCCACCTAAGGACATTCATATTTCTTTTTAAATGTCTGGACACATGTGATGTCAATGGGACAGATATGAGCCACCTGTCAGGAACCTCCACTTGGCACTTCCACCTGTATGATCCCATTTGCTCTGAACAACCCAGTAACAGTTGTATTATCATCAATGTCCCATAGAGAAACCACTGTCAGGGCACCTGGATGGCTCAGGCTGTTAAGCATTCAACTCTTGGTTTTCTGCTCAGGTCATGATCTGGCAGTTCATAGGATCAAGCCCAACATTGGGCTCTGTGCTAGCAGCATGGAGCCTGCTTGAAATTCTCTATCTCCCAATCTCTCAGCTTCTCCCCCACTGCTTGGTGTCTCTCTGTCAAAATAAATAAACTTAATAAAGAAAAGGAAAGAAACCACTATCAGCCGCTGGCACCACAGGTGCAGTCAGCCAACAGGACCTGAGGGGGTTGCAGGGGGCTGCAGAGAAAGGTTTCCCTCCCTAATAAACACAGGTTTAACATCCAGCCTTGTTCACTGCTTTTAATGTTGAGTTACTGTGTTTGAGCCTTTGGACTCCTTCAACCATCGAGACAGAAATGTACAGGCAAAACCTGCAACAGCTTGTTGCTAAACCACCAAGGAGCTAGACCTGCGTTTGAACTAGTTTCTCTGTAATTTGGCACAGAGATGGCCTTGAGGTCCCTGTGTATTTTCTAGCAATGAAAACAAGGGCAAAGAAGGATCACAGCCTGGCCTGCTGTATGCTACAGGTGGAAGGCCAAGGACTGCCAGCACCCCCAGCTTTCTCTGCTTTAAAAGGGGATTATGATATTACCCTTCATACATATCAAGTGCTTAGAACACTGGCTTGTAATGAGTGGACATCACCAACCACATACCTGGTGGACAAGCAGCCCCAGGAAGCCAGGAGGCCTGCTTGGTTTGCCTCTTTGTCCCTCAAACCTAGAATAGGGCAGGACTCATGGCCAGTACTCAATATACGTCTTTTTCCCCCCTAAGTTTATTTATTTATTTAGAGAGGGAGAAACCACAAGCAGGGGAGGGACAGAGAGAGAGTGAGAGAGAGAGAATGAGAGAGTGAGAGAGATAGAGAGTGAGAGAGTGAGTGAGAGAGAGAGAATCCCAAGCAGATTACACTCTGTCAGCACAGAATCCAATGTGAGGCTCGAACTCATGAACCACGAGATCGTGACCTGAGCTGAAATAGGATGCTTAACCAACTGAGCCACCCAGGCGCCCCTCAATATACATCTTATATGAAGTTCACCAATTAATAAGCAAGAGAAGGCACGTGGCTCTCGGAAAACAATGTGGAGTTTGGTGTCTATAGGCCTAGAGTTTGGTCCCATCTCAGGCACCTGCATGCTGTGAAAACTTGTGCACATCACATAACATACTGAACATCCATGTTCTCATTTAGTTTAGTGGGCATTTTATGAGACACTTTGCTTTCAGCTGCTAGAGGTATAAACCTACCTAAGTATGGCTTAAAGAGGAAGGAGCTGGATGACCTTGCCCACAGGCCAGTGGGCTCCTCCGGCTCAGCCCTGCCACAGCTTTCCAGAGGACTCTGCGTACCTCTAGACCCCCCCTTTCTCATTCTGAGAGCTGCCACCATTGCAAAACTCCCCAAAGCAACAAGGCCTAGAGTCAGCTCTCTGATACCTCTGGCATTTGTCCTCAGGAAAAGACCCTGTCACTCTGTGTGGCTATCAATATCAGTGGGAGAGGCAGACCAGGCTGAGAGAGAGAAGTCTAACCCCAGGCCCATTCACTGATACAAGGCAGATACAGAGCAGGAAATAGTCCGCTGCCAGCATCAAGAGAACACAGGTAGGATAGGGGCTCTCAAGACCCAGCCACGAGCAGGGGGGCGACCAAAGCAAGCAGTCAGTATTGGAGCATCACAGCAGCAAGAACACAGAGTAGCCAGAGTGTGATGGGTCTCAATGGGGCGGCAAGCCCCAAGTTCAGCGAGGTCAGGAAGTAACTGGCAAAGGCAGGTCAGGAAGGGCCAAAGGAAGCCATGGCTGTGGGTGGGGTAAAGGTCAGTGTCCTGGAGGAGGGCTAAGAAGGCACGCCATCTCCAGAGCCCAGCATCCTCCCCTGTGTATTGATTCTTCATTGCCAGACACATGGACAGCATAGGCAGCGCAGACCACCTGAACAGAAAATGACAGGCAAAGAGGACAGAAGACAAGGAGAGGCTGAAGAGCAAGAGGCCAAGGTGGGGTAGGGACAACCCAGGAAAATATGAAAGAGTGAGGAGTGAATTATGGTGAGAGTGCCCCACTGGCAGGACCTGAAGTGTCACCATCCAGGAATGGCAAGTGAGTCAATGCACTGCTGGTAGGAACCATCACCTAGACTTGGGGGACAGACCAGACAGCAAACGGCAGGCTTGGGTGCTGGTGGTGTGTGGGAGCCCTAGGAACAAATGTTCCCCAAGTTCCCCCTTAGCTAAGATAGCCAAAGTAACGTGACTTGCATGGCATGGCACACAAAACCCTAAATAAGTGCAGAAATGGATGAATAGGACCTGTTCTGTTTGAAGAGGGACCAGGTGATAGCTTCAGAGAGAAGGGACACTCAAACTGTTGCTCATGTTACCTCTGTGCCTAAAAAGCTCTTTCCCAGAACTCCGGGGAAGGAAACAGGGTGGAACACCCCCCTGCCCCCCGGAGCAGCACACACTTTCAGCCCTTCCAGTGAGTCTGGCGTCCAGGGCAGACAGCAGTCTCTGACGCAGGTAGCAGCTTACTGGAAAGTGAAAAAGACGCACTCCTGAGCAAGCCCTTTAAACCTCCACACCTCCGTTCACTTTTCTGTAAATGCTACATGGTCACCTGCCCAGTTGGCCTGCCCAGGGTACGAGTAAGGACCGAGTGGCATGGGCATATGGGCTGACACATGGAAAGCACCAAACACACAGGGATCATTCTTACCTGCTCTGACCTTTCACACACAAAACAGCACTTTGGAGGGATCTTTCAAAGACTGATCATTTCACACTGTGGAATGTTCCAGTGTGACAATGACATAAAACACAAAATGAGTGAGTAACTTCAGGCTTCCGTGAACAGTAATAAGCTGCCAGGCGCACCCTGATAACAAAATCTGAGAGCTCAGTGCTGTGTGGGCAGTGGGACTCCTGGTTCCCCTAGGCTCCACCCACTCCAGAAGAAGCTCAGGTGAGGGACACCCATGTGGCCTGGAAGGGAGTAAGCAGAGCTGATCCATGTCTGCTGTTGCTGGCACTTCTGCTTCTCTGCCAGATGTAGGTTTGAAGGGGCCTTAGAAAACAGACTTCTTTGCAAATCATTTCAGAACAGGTGCCCAGGAATTCTTGATGGAAGGATCACTTGTACAATGAAAGGGTATCTTAAACTTGCTTCCAATGTGGTTTTGGGTACTACGAGTGAAAAACTATAGCTCATACTCACAAGTTCCCACACATCCCATGAACACCACTTCAGGTCTTCCCCTTTCTCCTTTTTGAGCTTACACTAGACAGAAGAGAGCATCTCTTTCCTCAAAGGGCCTATGGACATAACCTGAAATTTTAATATTTCTATTCTTTTAAGTTTTTCTTCACACTTGGGAATAAATGACCCCTTAGATTATGACAACCACCTTTACTTAGCATCCCAAGAAGTCAAGGGCAGATATCATGATTCCCAGATTGCTTTTGAGCACTACAGACAGAGCAAACCCAAGACCACGTCCAGTCATCCCCCAGGCTAGAAAGAGCACCAGGTCTCCGGAATCCTGGCCAAGCCTCTAGTCGACCTGCCCCTTTTAGGAGCAGATGGTCACCGGGACAGGAGCTCCTGGGGTTAGCCACAGGTCCAAGGCAGCAAACCTGGTCTGTATTCTTGTGGCAAAGCTGAGCCCTCTCCCTTGGCCCCATCTTTGAGTTATTTTAATGCTGGTTATTTCCTGCCAGGCTGTTCTGTCCCGCATATGAGCAAAATCTAATTAGAGAGTGAAGAAAATAACAAAAGAAAAACTCAAGCCCCATGAAGTCAGTTACTATGATTTTTATAGACCATAGTGTAGATGGAAAAGTTCTGTTCCAACCAACCCCTTGCAAAGATTCCAAGAAAGTCTTATGGTGCAAGTCATAAAGATCAAATGTCTCCTCTGCAATTACTTTCTAAAATACCACAAGGTATTATTACTCTGAGGGTGCTGGCCCACACCTGTGGCCCTGCTGGTGTCAGGAGGCACAAGTGGGCAATCACAGGATGCTGCAAAGGAGGACATGCCCAGCCAATCTCCCTTAGAAGTAAGGACATGAGTTAAAAGACAAAATGCCCCCAAACCAATCAGCCCCGTTAACTCATTTCAAGTTTTAGAACTTCCCACAATGCTCTTTCCTAAGTGTCCAGCAACTCCCACTGCTAGTAAAAATTGCCCTGACTTTGTCTAGTCATTTAAACTGCCTGTGTGATCTTTTGCTCACCCTGAAGATAAACAAAACAAGCTGACACGAGATATAAGCTTTGTTGATTAATAATTCCAAGGTAATGTATAAGTAAAGCAGTGTAGAATACAGAAATATTCAATCAGCAGTGAACTTCTTGAGGGTTAAGCTGAATCACTGGACTTCCCTGTGCTTTGGCTTCCATACTACAGAAGCCTGGAGGGAATCTTGCATTACCACTGTGGAGATGCAGTAGAGCCCAAAGAGGCCAATACAGTGACTGGAGCACTTGGCTACCCTTCCAGAAAGGACTGGGACACCCTTAGAAGTGGATTCTTCAGGGAATGGCAGAGATCGACACTCAGACTTGTAAGAGTTGCCTTAAGATGGCAACCAGCGGCCACTTTGCTGTGGAGAGTTCCATGCACCAACAACCCCCCAGTCGCAGACCTGGAATGTCTCAACGCTGTTTGAAATATAGCCTACCATGGAATTCTGGCATCCCCTCACCCCGATAAAAGAAACAACCAATCCCACCCCGCCATGGTCCAAGGATTCCCATGTTTGGCAGTCTGCCCACCCAAGATCAAACCTGGAACCCTTTCACCCATAAAACACCTTGCCCTCCTGTACCAGGCGCAACTTCCCTGGCCCATCCTGTCCAGACCAGGGAACCTCGCCCGAGAGTGCTCCCACTAAAGGCCTTTTACATTTATCTCTGACTCTGTAATAAAGGGTGCTCTATTCTCTTTTCCCAGTCTCTTGACATTTTAACCTCACAAAACTCTGGGAAGGGATACTTCCACCTTCTAGTCCAAAGCCACAGATCAACTTGGTATAGACCTGCTTTGCCTTCAGAACAAGGACATCTGTGAGCTACTGCAAACCCACTGGCTTCTCCCTGTTTCTTCCTACTGCTTACAGGCCAGAGTGGCAGAGGGTGGGAAGGGGAAAAAAGAGAAGGCAAATTCCAATCAGCAAATATTATGGGCAAAAATTTGAGAAGAAAGAAGTGTGAATCTACTGTGGAATTTTAAACACTGTGTAGAACTCTACTTCTACAGATTATCTCTAATTGACCAGGCCATTTTTAAAAAAGGAATTGGAATTTGTATTTGGGCAATTTGTTTTATCAAATTGTAATTTGATATGATATATTATGTGATAATTCTGAAAGCTTTTTTAAAAAAAATTCCTTGTGTAATGGAAAACCTGACAGAACATTCGAAGAGGACGTTTCCATATACACCACAGAGTCTGCCATTATGTCAACTGTCGTGTTATTTTTAAATCAACGGGCTGCTTAATAAAAACATTACGAAGCAAAGTGCACACATGGTACCTAATTTTCATACATTATTAACTCTGCTTGAGGTTTTTGTGGGAATTAAAATAAAAAAAGCAAGCAGGCAGGCATCTGTTCCCATCTGAAATCGTGCAAGCTAATTTTATTTTCTAATTCCCCATTGTTTACAAAAGCCCTCTTAGGCATGCAAAAATGAAGAGGGGGTTGAAGACGGGGGTGTTCAGTGGTCTTTCCCATTATTCCTACCTCACTAAGTCCCCTTCCACGTACTCCCTCACCACACAAGACCATACTCCGACCTTCAAGCCCCAGGGGGCCTTATTTTAGGCCATTGTGGGATGCACCAAGGGCTTCAAGGTTGGCCCAGGCATGTATTCCTCTATCAGTGCAGCTGCCCTCAGATCTCCAAGTTAGTCCTCTGCAGCAGATGCTATGCAGCCCGTCGTGTCCCCCAGCCCAGAGGTCACTGCAGTGTCAGTGGCAACAGTCTGCAAGCCCATGACTTCTGATCTGCAGCTCTCTGCCTGAGGACACCCCCTGGCCATGGGCAGGAGTGAGGCCCGAGTACAGGGCAGGCCAGAAGAATCAGGAGGTCAATATCTCTGGGAGCGAGCTCACCAAGAAATGAGAGTTGAGGGGTTCAAAGTCCCAGCTTCCTCACACATCATGCCAACTCTCAAATGTGTTCTACATAGTCCCCCAAAGGGTCCCAGGGATCATCAATGCAGCCTTAGTAGGCTTTTCTCTGCCCTGTCTCGCTGTGTTTCCAGGACGTCCTAAATTAACTACCTTTATTTAATCTTCTTACTCTGGGAAGACCCAAACCTGAAGCATTTTCAATTCTTCAAAACAAGCCACATTTTAACGCGATAATTCACTATGTGTAGCTTGTTACCTGGCCCTCTGCTAACCAGTATCCTATACTGATTTACACACCTGGACACTGGAAGGGAGTGGCAATGCATAGGATTCCACCCCCACTCACAGTCCTAAATGATGCAGCAATGTGAAGGGACAACTGAGCAAGTCAGGAGTGTAATCCTGCAACATTTTACTACATATACGGATGTTGTGAACACTGATCACCCATCTACATGGCACACTCCATATTCTAGTAGCCAGGGTTTTTATTATATGCACTCCATTGACTAACTGTATTGGAGAGCAGGGTATCACTGCACTTCTAACACTCCTCAACTCTTCATAATATCAGTGACCCGGGATTTTCCTTCGATAGGGGCTAATTTTAAAATTTCAAGAGTCATGGAAAAGAAGTAAGCACTTCTCCTCCACCAAAAGAGAAGCAGTCACCCCCAGCATATGGGAGGCCAGAGGCTGGCCTTCTTCCACTCCACACACCAAGGGAATGGGCTCTTCTTTCCCCTTCTGTGCCTATGTGCATTTGTTGTTTTTTAGGCCATAAGCTATTTGAGGGCAGAAATAACAGGCAACTCCTTGGTCAACATCTACTTGAGAATGAAGTCAACATCTATCATGCTGTTGGCACATGTCTCGTTCATAATCATGAACTGTAGCAAAGTTTAAGGAGACACTAGAGCAATTTCAGTCTTGCTATTCCAGGACATAATTGGTAACAGAAAACTGTTCACGAGCATTTCAAATCAACAGTGTTCTTTAAATGATTCAAAATGTTTCTTCAATTTGCAAGTCTTTAAAAAGGGGGAGTGGGACATTTTCTCTGCCCCACTTGGTCTATATGTTGTACAAATGCCAATGAAGCAGATTTGGAACAGGGAAGAATTACTGTACAAAATAACAATAATCCAGAAAAGAGGAAGACATGGGGCCCAAAGAAACAGTGGACATTCTCTGAGAGAGAAATCATGGCCAGGCTTAGGCAAGATGAGGGCTTAGCAGCCCAGGGAGAGACCCATCCATGGGGAACAGGGTGAAGGCTCCAGAGGTAGGTTCTCACAGAAAGGGCCTCTAGAGGGGATGCCTGGCAAACAGCAGTTTGGAAGCATAAGGAGTAAATACAGTACTTTCAGGAAAATTTCAAGAGAAAGACAAGTACATAATCCCAGAAAAGCAAAAGGGTGAAAAAAAATCCTAAGATACAGTATGACTATGTGGTAACCAACAGTTATAGAGTCATGACAGTATAAATACTATTTATTAATTTAATTAAAAATAATGTCATCAGGGATGCCTGGGTAGCTGAGCTGGTTAACTGTCCGACTCTTGGTTTCAGCTCAGGTCATGATCTCAGGGTCTGTGGGTTCGAGCCCTCCATCTGGCTCAGTGCTGATGGCACAGAGCCTGCTTGGGATTTTCTCTGTCTCTGTCTGTCTCTCTCTGTCTCAAAAATAAATAAACTTAAAAAATATATCAAGAATAAATTAATTAATAATGATATAATACTAGAATGATGGAGAGGGTAGGAGGGGAACAGTGCTAAGCAGCATGAAGTAACGCCAGAATTTAATATATTAAGAACAGTAAAAGTTTACTATTTAGGGCTAGAGAAGACAGCTCCAAAAGATGTAGCTTAAAATATGCTATAGCTGCTCATTTGGGTGGACAGGAAAAGCAGGCAAAGGGGGTTATTACCTGATTTTTAATTATGCACATAATCACTTTAATAAATAATTTAAAATTTGCTTCAGAAAGAAAACTCATACAGTGGCCATAGTTAGCAACAGATCCAATACCATAAAAAAAAAAAAAGCTAATGATTCAGAAAAATCAAGTCATATAATCCTTCCAATTCTGAGAGGAAGAGACAATAAACAAAAGCAGAAACTTAGAAGTCAGCTGCAGGACAAAAATTGCAAAAGAAGAGATCAGAGCAAATACAGAAAAAGCAATAAGCAAAGACATCACCAGAGGACAACCCTGGCTATGGAAAGGCTGGAGCATGTCCTAGCAAGAACCAGCCACTGGAGAAATTTAAAAGAAATCCACAGAGGGCACCATCTTCTCTTCCATGCCACTAAATGCTACCAGGGAGTCAGGACACAGGAACAACTAATAAACTGTGTGTTGGAGCAATGAAAGACTGACTGCATCATGAAAGACAGACAAGTGGGCAAAGGGAAAGAAGAAAGCCAACCAAGCATCAGGACAACACCTGCAGGGTCTGACAGTAAGACAGTGACCCAAATATCCCATATTGATCAGAATGTCTGCAAACAAGCAAGTATTACAGCCATTCCTATCCTTAAAAAAATAAAGTCATAAATAAATTACTCATAGAATTGGAACCTCTGGAGAGAGTAATAATGGAAATTGTGTTAAGTAATGTAACCAATAAAATGAGCTATATAAGTTCCAACAGTAGTTGGTGAATAAAAAATGCAAATGAGAAATTAATCAAACTTATCAGGATCCAAAAATCCAGATTCACAATTTTTTCAAATGTGAAGAAATGCAAACCCCTAATAAGTTTATGAAAACATGTCCAACTTCACTAGCAATTAAATTGATGCAAATAAAAACAGTAAGATACAATATATGATTATTCAACAAGTCGCCAAGGATTATTAAACAGCGATAATACTCAGCCTTTGCAAGGTTTTTGGAAAGGAACATTATATAATATTGGTGATGGAGAGTATAAATTTTGGCCTTAGTGACATAAGTTGGCAATGCCCACTTTAAAGAACTAATAAGCACAGTATGACCCAGTAATTCCACCTCTTCAAATCTATCTTGTGGAAAACAAGTGGCTTAGTACATAAAGATACACGCAACAATATGTTCACTGCATTGATTTTTACAACAGTTAAAACTGTGGAGCAACCTAAAAGTCCACAATAAAAGGAATTCTTTAAATAAATTAGGGACATTCTGTACAAATTGATTCACCTGATTTGAGGCATTGCTACAAAAAGATCTGTGACTGCAGTAACCAAAAGCTACAATTCTCATCCCTTCACTCTTAAACAAGAAAGCCACACACTGCTACTTAGTGATACGCATGTGCTCGAAGCCATTTTAAAAGAGAGGAACAGAACTGACTGACAAAGGATGCGGCACGGTGGTTGTTGCCAGGGAGGTGAGGTGGGGGACGGCGGTGAGGGGTGGAAACAGGCACCTGCTCTACCCAGCTATCTGCTAGGAGGCAGATCCTTGGGTGTTCATCTCAATGTACATGCATGTGTTTTATATACATTCTCGTCCAGCTATTAAATATTGTGTCATATCTGTAGTCACTGCTCTGTCCAAACAGTTCCAACAATATGACTTGCCTCCAAAGAGAATATCTACAGAGGAAAAAACTCCTGATCTCAAACTTACAGTTCTCAAGTATGAAGCCTATTAGAGAAAAGGAAGTGCCCTTTAATAGTATTATTCTGACACTCCCAAGGATTCCACTGAAACTTCAGCTCTGAATACCCCTGCGATGTGGCTGGGTCTGCTTGGTCAGTCTCAGCGTCATGTGCAGATACCCCACTAGTGGCCAGAACTGTAGCAGGCAAACTCTCTGTGAAATCTGACGATTGCTATCATTACTACTTACTTCTATAAAGAAATGTTAGCAGCCACCATAAAAACTCTCATGAATGCCATCTGTGTAGGAGAAAACATATTTGTAAAAGCATCAGCTATAATTTCAGTATAAACGAAAACTGCTCCACCCTGCTTCAAGATAAATTTGTAATTGGCACAACTCATTTTTCAGGATGCTATCAGGAGTATCCTTTCCTGAGAGGAAGTTTACTAACAATGAAATCAGAGAATAGAAGCAATGCTCATATAGCCATCCTACTGCTTTGATTCCCCTGACCCAAAATACACATATTACTAAAACAGACCCAGGTACTTCTCCTGACACATCAGCCCTGCTGATAAGATCTGTCACATCCTAAATGGTGCTGTTGTCAAGTTTCTTATGCCAATAAGGTCCTAAAAAGACAACCTTTGATTATTCTGTTTCCCTCTACTTCCCAGATTCCCATTTCCAGATACCAAAGAAAGAGGCTGGGCAAGAACAACCTGTTTGGAAATGGGGCTAGTCCCTCATTGCTCCAAGATGTTCCAGGCATTTCCTGGGAGTTAGATGGAAAGACAGACTTTCTGGTCCCACCCAGACCTGCAGGAGCAGAGTTTGTGTTGGAACAGACCCCTAGGGGATTCGTGTGCACCTTAACTTTGAGACACACTAGGCTAAAGTGTTTATCTTACACTGAGGATGCAGAGGAGCACCATCTTCAATGAAATTGCAGTGAGCCAATTTGGAGAGGGGCTAATGGAGATTATGGGGAGAGGAAATGACTCCCACCCTCACTGACCAAAAGTCATCAATCCCTCCCCGAGTGTCTTCCATCTTCCCACACCCCACTGGAACCTTTCAGCCAGTTTATCCCACTAGCCTTAGAGCTGAGGGGCTGCTACTGTTCAGCAAAGTGGTTTATGCCAGACAGAGAGGCAGGGGGGCTAGTAGGGGCTCATCAGACTCTGAGTCAATGACTTTGGCCAAATCCAAACCCCTCCAGGCCTCTCTCCCTTTATCCCCTCTAAATACATAAACACACACTGTTTCAAGCCCTGGCTTTCTTTCCTGCCGCCCCTTCTCCCATCCAGTTTATACCCATTCCCTGGTATAAACAGCCCCCTCTTCTACAGTAGTCTCCGCTCTGCTTTACCTTAGGCCACCTGTTCCATGTGTATAATGCTCCTCCAAAGGCCCCCAGGCTAGAACTTCCACTCCACCTAACCCTCCTGCCCACCACCCACTGGGAGGGCCTGCCTCCTCTTGCTTCCCTTCCTCCTCAGGCTCTCCCCATGGTATCCACCCCAGCACAGAAAAGCACTCTGGAGATTATAGGCTGGGGCCACACCACCTTCTGTCCCTCTTCTTCTGACCTCCAGACAGAGCCCCCATCACAGTTTCTGGCCCAGGCCTCATTATCACCCTGGGTAACACTTTTAAAAAATATATAATTTATTGTCAAATTGGTTTCCATACAACACCCAATGCTCATCCCAACAAGCAGGGCAACACTATTTCTTTTTTTTTTTTCTTAATAGTTTATTGTCAAATAGGTTTCCATATAACACCCAGTACTCTTCCCCAAAAGTGCCCTCCTCCATCACCACCACCTCTTTTCCCCTCTCCCCCTTCCCCTTCAACCCTCAGTTCATTTTCAGTATTCAACAGTCTCTCAAGTTTTGCATCCCTCTCTCTCCCCAACTCTCTTTCCCTCTTCCCCTCCCCCTGGTCCTCCATTAGGTTTCTCCTGTTCT
>PJEM01009928.1:56311-67037 GCA_004023845.1 Helogale parvula | reverse complement strand
CGTCTCTACCCGGCTCCTTCCCCACCAAGGCAGCACGTGATCAGAGGACCAGCTGTGGAATCCCCCCCCCCAAAGTTTGACGTTTGTCACAGCCTTTGTCGCAGCCTTTGGAGAGCCTGCGGCCACGCGTCCCACCGTCGGTGACACGCAGACTCCGCACCAGGCTGTAAACTCGCCCCAGGTCTGCACGGCCCCGTTTGTGTCAGAACGCCGTAATAAATACACACGCGTTCCTCGCTGCCCGCGCTGTTGTCTGTGCGTCCGAGGGGGCGGGAGGCCGTGCGGAGCTGGGCGATCGGCGTCACAGACACCCTCGTGGCCGGGCCTCTGCTTGGCTCTGAAACCAGAGTGTCCGGAAGCTGCAGCAGCGGAAGGGGCAGGGGAGGCTGCGCCAGCAAGTCCCGTACCCGGAGAAGCGGGGGTGGGGGTGGGGCCAGCGCATGCCATGGGCCGGTCCCCTCCTGCCCCTGCACCATGGCCACTCTGAGTAACCCCACACGGAGCAGGGGCGCCTCTCTGGGCCAGACAAGGCCGCCTCCTGGCCCCGGGGACCTTCCCCTCGCAGACGGCTGGCGGTGCCGCTGTCACAGCGGTCAGTGGCTGGTGTCCTGCCCGGGGAGCCCCCTGAGGTTTAGTGATGCTAAGGTTTTATTTCCCCCACGGTTTGCGTTGGTTTCGTTGATACTTCTTGGGGTTTCGTGGGGAGAGAAGAGTTGGAGACTTTTGTATGTGACATGAAACACACACGTGTGAAATCCTATCAGACGTGAGTTCGCAGACCGTGTTCAGCGGTTCCTGGGAGTTGCCGTCACCGGCCCCCACGGACTGCTGTGGCCCCCTCTGAGCACATCTGCCACCTCGCCCCACCCCAGAGGCAGACCCCGGCCTCATGTCCGTGCGCATCTGTGTTTCTAGCTTTGCTCACGTTGGAACGTGGTCTACACAGGTTTGCATGGTGTAGATTTCATGGTTGGCTTTTCTGGTTTGCGGTGGAGGGTGAGAATGAGCCAGTTCTGTCTGGAAGACCAGTCCTGTGCTGCAGGAAGGTGGGGGAGAAATCGGGGGGTACCACTTGCCCTTAAAATGCTTTCCATCGTCCCTTGAAGCACCAGGCCTCAGGACGTGGGGGACTCAGTCGGTTACGCATCCGTCTCTTGGTTTCGGCTCAGGTTGTGATCTCACGATTGGGGAGCCTGAGCCCCGAGATGGGCTCTGTGCTGACAGCATGGAACCTACTTGGGATTCTTCCCCCTCCCCCCCCTCCGCACCTCCCCCACTCAGGTGCATGCACTCTGTCTGTCTCAAAATAAAAATTCTTAAAGAGAAACACTAGGTTTTAAGCGGCTCAGGCAAACTTGGATGCTGGGGTCTGGAGACAAAATAGGAGACCAGACCTTCACCTCACGGACCGTGTGGGGACGGGCGGCACCGGGCAGCAGGACCCCCTCCTGCCCCCTCCCCCGCCCCCCCGCACGCACCCCGTTGTCGGGCTCCTCCCTTCGGCTGGGCCTGGGCCTCACTCCAGCAGAGCTTTTTCGAGGAGCCCAGAGCCACCAGCCCCGCCGGGCCCGCAGACGGGGAAATGCTAGGCCTCCGGCCGGCCTTCCGGTCTGCCTCACAGACCCGCACCTGCACTTCGTTGGCACCGTGCAGCCGCCTGGAAAGTGCAGCTTCCTGCCTGACTCTGAGCCTCACACCACCTCATTTTGAGCCCCACAGAGCCTTGGGACAAGCCAGAGCTGTTTTGGAGTCAGGCCGCCCTTCCGGGAAGGAGCAGGTGCGGGAGGAACGACCTCCCTCAGGCGAGCTGCGGACCCACACCCGCGGACCCGGTGCCTTCTGGAAGGCTGACCCTGGGGCGTGCCGGGGCCCGCCTCCAGCCCCTCCTGGGATCTGACCCCAGTGGGCGGCCTGGCGTCAGGGAGTGGGGGTGGGCACAGGGCTGCCAGGGTGCCCGACGCCCCCACCCCCAGGCAGGGTGCCGTCCAGGATCCTTCCGCCCCTGCGGCTTCCTTCCTGGGCCCCAAGAGCTGACGAGCAGGGCTTTTGGCCCCTTAGGACAGAGTCACGTGGGGGCCTTTCCTAGTTTCCGCTTTACCTTTTGTGACCCAGTATCGCCCCCCCACCCCCCTGGCTGAAGGGGAGTCAAGGTCACTCACTGCACCCTCTGGGGGCAGGTCGTGTTGAAGCCGGGGCCTACGGGGGGTGCCTGGGTGGCTCAGTCGGTTGAGCATTCAACCCGATTTTGGTTCTGCTCATGGTCTCCTGGTTTATGGGATTGAGCCCCACATCGGGCTCTGCACAGATGGTGTGGAGCCTGCTTCAGACTCTCTTTCTCCCTCTGCCCCTCTCCCCCACTCAGGTGCTCTCTTGCTCGCTCTAATAAAAATTAAAAAATTAAAAAAATAAAGAGAATGAAATAAATAATGAAGCAGGGCCTCATGGATGTACACACACAGAGTGGCTGCTGGTGCTGCTCCACAGACTTTGCACTTAAAAAAATTTATGTCTTTATTTTATTTTGAGAGACAGAGTGAATGGGGGAGGGGCAGAGAGACAGGGAGACACAGAATCCCAAGCAGGCTCCAGGCTCTGCGCTGTCAGCGCAGAGCCCAACTCGGGGCTCGAACCCAAATCTCCGAGATCATGACCTGAGCGGAAGTCGAACACTTAATCAACTGAGCCACCCAGGTGCCCCTAGACTTTGCACTTTAATCCTGGGTTGGAGCGGGTGCTGGCCGCAGGCTTACTTCCTTGGCTTCTCGGAAAAGAACAGCAGAGGCCAGGGAGGGGAGGGGAGGCCGCCTCCAGCTGGGGACAGGACTTCCCCGCTGCTCAGGGGACAACTCCAGAGATCTCTTTTGCTTTAATAAAGAAAAAGAAAAGAAAAGAAAAAAAGAGGGACCCTTGGGCCCCCCTGGCTCCGCCCACCTCCATCCTAGGGCTGGTTACCTGGTCCCTCCCCCTCCGGGGCATCCTTCCCCTGAGCGCTGACGCCCTCTCCCGCTAGGGGGCGCCCCGCCTCTGTGGCCGCGCTGCCGGGCCTGGGTGCGGCGGGCGCCGGTGAGCCGGGTGATGCCTCCACCAGCCCTGAGGCCTGGCCGACAGGTCTGCTGCCTTCTGAATCAGCAGCTCTGGTTTTAAAGTCCAGTCACATCGGCGTGGTGGGAGGAGGCCAAGGCTCCAGGGAGGGCTGGCCTCTTATTGGTGGCCGCACCTCCCACCCCTCAGCCACTCGGCACCGGCGAGGCTGCCTTTGCTCTTGCTCCCTCGCTCGCTCACTCGGAGTTGTTGCTGCTGTTTCACTCTCTGCAGAGAATGTTCTCCTAAAATGGCTCTGAGGAGCCTTAGGGCCTCAAGGGGTGTGGGCACAAACCACAGTAACTCCTCCCCCGCAGAGCCCGGGGTGGGATTCTCCGTGCCTGTGGGGAAACAGCCTCCCGCCCGTGCACATCCTGTGCGTCCGGCCATGTCGCACGCCGTCTTCGGCTGCACAGAAGCCGCGCTAGCAAGCCGGGGGGCCTGAGCACTAGCCACAGCACGTGCCCCATTTCCCCAGCCCCTCTCGCCTCCCCACTAGAGGGTCTCTGAAAACCTAGAGTAGCTGCTGGCTGCAAGTGCATGAAAAATAAACCCCCTGCTCCTAAAGGAGTCTCCCCACATCCCTGGACTGAGTCAACCTGAGCCTCTCATCACGTCGTCCTCACAGACAGCTTTTCCCCCAGCGGGTGGGGTGGTGGGCAGAGCGAGCGAGCCCGGCCCCAGTGGTCCCAGTCTCGATGGCTACGTGACTCATCTTGAGTTCACACAGTAAATCAGCAAGGTGGGGACGGGCCCCGCCACCTCCACCCCCAGCCTGGGGCCCTGCCTGCTTGGGGGACCCAGGCTACTCCGTCGCCCAGCAACAACCAAGCAACAGAAACAGCCCCTGACGACATAACCAAGGTTATACTTTTATTTAACATTTAAGAGGGTTAACGTATAGTTACAAGGTCAATATAAGCCTTCCAATGGAAGCACTTTATTTGGTTTAATTCCATCTCCAGAGACACACGGGCGGTTCCAGAACCTTCACAATGGCAATGGGCCGTTACAACACTTGCGATGCCTCCAAAGCTCAGAATTAGTGCCACACACACAAGTAAACCAAAAAGTTTAAAGGTGCTCAATATCAGGTTAAAATAGAATTTTGGATCACTCTCTAAGGAGATTTTTGTTTTTTGTTTTCTGTTTTCCAGGATAGAAGCACAGGAGTCAGAGGCATGAGGAAGTATGAAACCCAAGATTTCTGGGGAAAAAAAAACTTAGCATCGATGTAACTTTGTTTTTTTTTCACGTTTAGTGAGCTTTCTCCAGTAGTTACAGATGTCACCAGAAGGCATTAGGGGGCCTCTGTGCTACAGCTCATGTGGCCTGAGCCTAAAGCCTGGAAGATTCGAGGCGTGCGCGATCAAAACCCAAAGGAAAATCCCATCATGGCCTTCCATACCTTTACTTCCTGCAAAGGAAGAACTGGGTAAATGACAAGTTCCTCTCTTTCATTTTGTTTTCAGGTCACCGTCAGGGCAGGCTCTTTAAAACTTAGTCATTCTTACAACAATATTCTAGCATCGGCAGAGAAACGACAGGCTTCGGGACGAGGTGGGGGAGACCGAGAAGCAGATGGGAAATTCCACGTCTCTCAGCTCCGTGAGCTGGTCCGTATGCATATGTAGATGAGTTCCCAGTAGGATTCCCAGAGTAAATGATTCATCTCAACTATCAGATAATAACTTATTTCCTTCGATGAGCTCAGTCTCAGTGCAAACCCCAAGGTGGACGCTGAGAAGCGCTTACGGTCCATTCTTTCTTGTACGCAGGCGGCACAGAAGGAAGGGAGGGGGAGAAGGCGCAGGGCGTATAAGATACGAGCATGTCCTCTACTGGATGTAACAGACATGAAAGGAACGCTTATACCATATTCCCTATGTTGCGAGAAACTAATCTATCCTGACTCGGAATGTGAAAGATGCAATGCACATGCATGACCGAGGCTCTAAAATCGATTTAAAAAACCTTCAGCATCTTTTGTGGAGTGGAGAGTGGTCAGCGCGGCTTGGTGACATTCAGCAGCTCCTGGAGGGGCCTGGTCCCCAGCTGATGGAGGAGCCCTCCGTGGGGTCCCCCCCCAGGACTGCCAGGACTAACCACACACTTGTAGGTTTGCAGGGACACAGGGGAGACGCGGCCTCCCTCGCCCTTTGGCAGCCCGGCTGCCGGGTCACGTGCCAAGCTGGCCCTCTCACGGAACCGAGGAGTTGGCCTCCGGTGGGTCGCCGCCGCCAGTGTGGCAGCCTCGAGGCAGCCAGTGGCGCCGCCTCTCCAGCAGGAGACCTTCAGCCCGAGGGCAGAGTCCCCTTTAGGGAGAGACACAGACAGGACAGAGAGACAGAAGGGGGGCAGCTCATGACCTCTTGCTGGCTCGCCTTTAAACCCACAGCTACTTCCTCACCCCAGGCATTTGCTGCTGGAGGTTTCCACTTGCTGAGCCGCTCGGAGGGCGGTGTGTGGTCAACCCTGGTGTGCTGAGCGGAGCCGTGGTTTGGCCCCTGGACGCAGGCCCAAGCCCTTAGCACCTGCCGTCTCTGTCCCTGTCTCTTCGGCTCCTACAAGACATCCTGGTCTTAGATTCGTAAATGTCCAGAAGAACTGAGGGTGTTCGAGGCAACCACCTAGCTACCAAAAGCCAAAGGAGAGGAGAAGAGAGGCCCAATTTCCTTCTTGGGCTTCGGGATGGCGTCTCGTCCACAGAAGCTCACAGCCGTGCCCGCTCTCCACTATTTCTGCACCAGAAAAGACGGAATGCTACGCTGCTCTAAGGCATGAGTGGCCACAGGCTACACGGCCTCAGGCTTTCCCCACGTAGCCCCAAAGCAAACTCAGTCCAAGCCCCGTGGCCCGCAGAGCACGCGAGGACTTGCAGAAGCTGCAGCCCCGGGATCGCCGGAAGGGCCAGGAGCGGCACGGGGTCTTTGGTGAGGAAAGCGCTAAAATCCTAAGATGTAAATCTCGGAATTGCCGGGAAGACGGGAATTTCCACTTTGCAACGCGCTCACGCTGAGGCAAGACCCTGTTCGGAAAGCGCCAGGGTCCATGTTCTCATTAACCAGGGTGACGAGGGCCCTTCCTCGACCCTGTGAAAGGCGGACTCGGGCTTTTGGGCGCGGCCCCCCCGAGCTGGAAGGACTTCCAGTCCAGACCTTTCCAGGGCACTGAGCATGGGCCCTGAATAAAAACGTGTGTGTGCTGAGCGTGTGCGGGGGGGGGGGGGGGGGGGGGGGGGGGGGGGGGGGGGGGGGGGGGGGGGGGGGGGGGTGCGTGCATGCGTGTGTGTGTGTGTGTGTATGCATCCCCCCTGCCCCCCGTGGACGCTCTCAGGCGATGAAATGTTGCAAGGGCCAACGTTTAGTGCGAGGACCAGAAGAGGACCACTAAATTCTCAGCGGACTTGGGACACGGGAACACATCAGTGACATTTGGGTACTCAGTCCGCCTGGTGCGCACCTGACCTTCCTTGTCCAGATTCTGTTAGTCTCCCGGGTGGGGGGGCGACCAGTGGCAAAGTTTTCACGAAAGGCACAGTGTGAACCATGGACGGGCCAGGACGCTCCAGGTAGACTGAGGGCCACGGTGGGAGCCCCGGGAGGAGGGAACACGCCTCTAGCTGCCTTCCATGGCCCTGTGTGTGGCAGGGACAGGGACAGACCTGCTCCCCGCAGAGGTGGCCGGACTGGGCCACGGAAGGAGCTGGGCTGCCAGAAGCATGCTGTCAAAAGAAAAGAAAGGAAAAGGCAGGCGGCTGCATGGCAGGGGCGGGGTGTGGGGTGGGGGGTGTCACTTCAGGCCGAGATGTCCAGGGCCACGGTCCAGCCCCGCGCGGGTGCCCAGGCCTGCGGAGACAAGCAGACTGGAGGGTTTCTCCTGGGAAGGCTCCCCGAGGCCTCTAGGAATCTACAACACAAAAAGACAGAAAGAAAAAGACAGTTTAGAGGAAGGCAGGCGGTCAGGGGCGGCCACTCTGCTTCTCTGCAGAATGCACCACCCGGGAGGGGACAGCTTCAGAGCAGTGGGCTGTCACCACAGGGCACTTCTGAGATAAGGAACTTTCACGGTTTCGCGTCATCGCTGGGGAGCCCGCCTTTCCTTTGGGGGTGAACAGAGGCCCTCGTGGGAGATGCTGCCTCCATCTGCCCCGACACTTCTTTCTAAGGTGGAAAAAAATGTGCCCAGGTTCCCGGGAGGGATTTCGAGGCCCGATTCCAGCGGGATCTGTGGGCTTCACAGAAACGTACACTTGGTGAGAAGGGAAATTTGTCACTTTAATGTTTACTCTGCAAGAAACCGTGAAAGTTCTTCATCTCGAGGGGGCAGAAGAGGAAGGAGAGAGGATTCTGGAAGCCCTCAGGAGCACATAGGGTGAGAAACGGAGAAGGTGTCATCGTTTGAAGGGTGGGGGTCGAGGGGAGAGGGTAGAATTTTTAAAAAGCATTTGGCTGGAAAAGTTCCCCATTACTGAAGACAAGAGTTAAACACCCGTATTACACAGAGTAATTGTCTCGGAAAGGTGAAAAATCATGTAAAATACACAACACTGAGAAAAATACGTTTATTAGAGAGGCAGATACGAGGGTACAACCAGAAGGTGCCAGATTCTTTTCTTTTAGAGTAAGGAGAGAGAGACAGTGGTGTTGGCCGTATGAAACGAAACTTACTCAGAGCCCAAGTGTCTACAATAAACTGGATGAGGAGCAGCCGGCAGCGGACCTAGTCCCTCCGGCTTCCCCATCGGTTACAAAAACAGAAACGGTCATTAGGCAGCAGAAAATCACCAATAAAACAAACAGACAGAAGAGTAAAACGTTAAAACAACGAATTCAAGTCATCCTTTTAGTTCTTCAATTGCAGTATATACAAATATATCAGGGGGCCGGTGGTGGGGAGGCGGTTACGGACATCTTTAACAGAAAGCAATTTAAAAAACAAAACCGACCCATAAAAGAAGAGAAGTCACAATCCAACGGACCCATGGGACGTTCCTCTAGTCTAAATATTCTGGCAATTATTAAATAGTCACACACACACACACACGCATGGGCACAAAACAGCCGCTTTGAGTTCTGGGGGGCAGGAAGCAGTCCCGACTGGTTTGCGGGGTGGGGGGGAGAGGTGTTTTGGGGATCCCGACCGGCTTCAGAAACCGAGTGGGGAAGACAGGTTCTGGCGCACACCAGTGACCTCTAAGTGTGTCTCTAAAAAGGAGAGAGCTTCCTAAACAAGCTGAGACTTACTTGCCTTCTTTTATTGTAGCTGATAACTGGGGGACAGAATACCAGAGGATATGCCCTGGGCAGAAATGGCCATCCTGGTTCTTGGGGAATGGTTTGGGGATTTCTTTTAATACTCGGTGCGCTGACCACGGAAGCTACAGTGTCACAGTGCTGTCCGCAATTCTGGAGCGGCCTCTGCTAAGGGCCTGGGGCACACAACTGCCAGTCACGATCATCGACGCGCCCAAACGGGCCGCCAGGCCCCCTGCAGAGCAACTGAGCCCTTTTCTGAATCAAATATGCACAACCATAAGGGGGGGAAATCATGCACTGTCATACTTTCCAAGGGAGGCTTCAAAAGGCTGACGTTTTCATGGCCATTTTAAGACTTCTTCAACGTTTCATTTGCTTCTCGCAAGCAGGGCATCGTCTGGAAACGAGTCCATCATCGGACAGAAAGCTTTCATTTTAGTATCTCGGGTCTCCCGTTCGCGTGGGTCCACGCCTAACGCGGCGACCTCCTGCTCACTCAGAGGGATCCCTGCGGTTTCAGCTCCAGCGGCAGGATTTATAGAAAGGGGAACTGAAACAATTTTCCTCAGAGGTCTGGGGCCCAGGATGAACAGTACGTCAGCACAAATGGAATAAATGCACAAGAAACCTAAATTGGTCTCTCTGTACGGTCTTTGCAACTCCCCGGGAATCTATGATTATTTAAAAAGAAAATGTGTTCTTAAAATCAGGCCGTCATGCTTAAGCAGCTACTAAGTTCCATTTTGGTGGTCCTTGGGGGAATGTCGGGAACTTTCTGCCGAAATCTGCAACAAGCACTCACACCACCTGCCGGGTGCACCCGCCCCTGAACTGCGGTTGCGTTTAAAGCCAGCTTTATTATTATTATTATTATTATTATTATTATTATTATTGTAAAGTCAGCTTTCAGTTGGCTTGAGCTCATAAAAGGAGCTCACAGTGTAAAAGCAAGGAGCTACTCTCCTATTTAAAAGTAGGAAAAACGCGAAGAAATAATCTTCAAAGCCAAATAAAAGGAAAATCTCAGCCCGACCCCTTTCCTCTGAGCTGATTCTCTGGTAGATTCCTGAAATGGGGACAAACACTGGGCTCGGTACCCGTCTATGCATGTGATCAATTTCACTACACAGCTTGCCAATTAAAAAAAAATGCAGATCCCCACGTGACCCAGATTCCTTTCCAGACGGTGCAACGCTCTACTTCATGCCGGCCTTGGCTAATGACGCAAAACAAGCGAGCATTCTCCCGCGGCTGTCCGTCAATTCATATTTAGGGGCTTAAAGAGTGCCAGTGATTAAGATAAAACAAAACACCTTTGAAAAGCGATTAGTTGGGGTCTGCGTGCCAGAAACAGCCGGTGACGCACCAGGCTCTATTTACAGCGCCCCCTGGGGACGTGGGGGCTGCACAGCGCCCCATTTACCACAAATGCTCCAACAGACTCATTGGTTTTTCTGTTATCAAAACAGCACCAGGACATCTGATGGGCTCTGTCAGTGACAGGGCGGGGAGCTCGGTGGTCTGACGTTAAAGTCAACTGGCTAACTGTGAACTGAACTTTCGCAGATTTCGTTGGGTTGTCTGGGATCGCGCAGACGTGATCGGGATAATCACGATGTTTAAGGAAAAAGACACAGTTTAGTACCAACATAAGAATCTCCTTATTCTTTCCTCAAGAAGGGGGAGGTTTTATTTTGCACTTCCTCCAAAGCAGAAGACTGTAAGACCGAACTAACAAACTAGCGAAGTTCAATGTATTAAGTTACAAAACGTAACGTCCTAAGGTAGTTCAATCTGCCGCAGAATCTGCTATAAACGGGAGGGCTGGAGTCTCACGCGCCCTGTTCTGACGCGTGTGGACTTTTCAGTGCGGAAATACCGACCGGAAGCCAGAAGGGCCACTTTTTCTCTGGAAGCCTACGGATCTGGCCGGAGGAGGAAACGCTTGTGGGTTTCAAACGACAGAATGATAAGCTGGCAGCTGGAGCTTTCTACACAGTTTCGTTAGCCAGGGACACTCGGTTATGGTCAAAACTACAGCCAGGGAAAGTCGGGGGTTAAGACGCCCATGCGCCCACCGCGTGCGGCCCGACGACACGCCGCCAGTGTCCTCCATCCGGACTGGTGAAGATCTGCCTGCAACAGTCACAGCTGTGGGGACAGACACCGCCATTTTTTTTAAGTTGTATTAAATATAAGTCTTAGCACCTTTGGCATTTTTGTCCAAATAGACTTCGACGTACGAAGTGGGGACGTAGCCCTCCTCCTCTTCGCTCCTCCGGATGCGGGTCCACCCGTCACCCTTGTCCTCCTCTATGACGTACAGCGTTTCCCCTTCAACCACCGAGATGGTTCCTTCATTCTGACCTGGAGAAGCGAGATCAGAG